>AOUM02000124.1:0-22726 GCA_000359685.2 Pyrenochaeta sp. UM 256 | reverse complement strand
ATCGCGCTCGGTTAGGCGCGGTAGGACAGTCTTAATAAAAGATATGTCCTGGTAGGTCCCCGTCGAGGGACCGCCGGAAATAATGGCCAGACGGCTGGCACTGGTCGACAGCTTCTGTCTCAAAAAATATAGACCCGCCTCCATCTCTTCCCGGCTCCGCTCGTGGCAGCCGCCCGCCTTAATATCCCCGACGAAGATCAGCACCTTATCTGTATAGCGGTAAACCTTGTTTATGAAGGACACTTGCGCCGCCTTCTCCGTGACGTTGAGCTGGTTGATGCAGATGGCGTCAATGAAGAATGGGCCCCTAATTACTCTTACTCTCTCTGCATCTTCACGAGATTTAGGCGCGTTGAAGTCGTCCTTATACTGCTTTAGGGCCTAGCGCTGCCGCAGGAACGAAAGCACGTTGGGGCCCACTAGGAACGAGTGCCCGTTGATTAGGATGTGCGCTATATCGGAGGGGGACGCTGCGGACCCCTATGTGTACGACAGCGCGCGGTAGTAAGTTGAGGGTAGACTGCCGCGGTCGACGACGACGAAGGAGCACTCGATAGGCTGCAATAGCTGCAGCTGCTTGTCCTCGTCGGAAGCGAGATGGGAAACCGGGTCGCTTGCGGTAGAGATGGCGAGAAGGCGGACTTGCTGCGAGGGGTCGATGGGCGGGTATTAGAAGCTGCTGCGCGGGTTTGGCCCATAGCCGGCGTACTTTCTAGGTGGAATTGTGGTCTGTGGACTAGCATCGCCGTCGTTGGAGGACATTGCTAGGGTAGCTTGTTCGCTTAAGGTTGAGGTTGACAGTAACTTGCAGCCATCCATCCCAGTCACCACCCTTTATGTGTCGTCAATGTCTCACGACTTACTGACAGCCTCTCATGGTTTCCGCCGGTCGCTTAGCCGCTCCTAGCTTAGAGCTGAAAAGGACCAAAAGCGCGCATAAAATAAAGCATGGCCGAATAGCGTTGGTTACGCGAACCCTGATTCTAACGAGTAAGAGCCTGTTATTACGGCTCGTCTTGCTATTAGTCTGAAGCCTAGTACTATTCAGGAATAGTGCTAGGGCAGCGTAAGAGGCTAGTGTTGGTTCTCGGGATATGAGTGGGTCTTGCAGAAGCGGGCGATACTGTTCGTATACGGCAATAGCTAGCGATATAAAGTATCAAATAGAAACAACAAGACGGATTGGAGTACTTTTGGATTGATATATCTCATCATCGAGAGCTGCCTGCTCCTTTTCCTTATGCTCTATGATTTTTGTTTTTAAAATGGGCTAGATCGGTTCTGTCTTGCAATGGGTGATTGAGCGTAGGTGGCATGATCTGTATGTACAGTGTATTAGAGAAAGGGAATATATAATACATATTTACGGAACTCAGACCTTTGCAAAAATAATTCTTATTTATCCTTAACGCCTTGTTGTAAGATGCTAAAAACCTAGGAGCATCTTAAGTCTATAAATACTAATATTTCTTGAACTTATAGGCTAGAACGGTTTTCCCGTTTTGATCTAGGCCCGCGCTCTCGGGTTTAAGAACGACTTTATGATTTTTAACGCGTTTACGGTTTACAGCCGAGCCTACGGGAATATACTGGAGTATGTCCTCTATCTGTAAAATAGCGTGTTAGAAATGAAAAAAAGAATGCATGATCTATTCGCAAACGTTTTTTCTTACCGTAGTGCTCCGCATGGCAGATGCTAAAGTAGTTGGCTTTTCGTCGAAGCTGACTCGATCGTTCCGCACGAAGGACTACATGCCTACGATGACGATAATAGCGGTAGATAAGCTCATGACCGCGTATGATAGGATTAAATTCTGGGCCTTGTAGGTATAGATAAGATGCATTCCTATGAATCTGGACTCGATTTGGCCCTTAAACCTGCGTGTGAAAGTGAGACGTGTGATGAGCCCTGTGGATTAGGCGTATAATGGACCCTCCATTCCACATGGATAAGACTTACCAGCTATAACCACCAGAATCGTTATCTGAGCCGCTCATCAGGCTAAGTGCGTAATTATGAGCTGCCTTCTTGATAATATCGACATAGTAACTATTCGTTAAAGTCTCGGGCACGATGAGCGGAGCGTCCTGACGGATCGAGTGATTTGAATCTGTTTCCGCAGTGTACAATTCCATGCCCCAGATATTCTAGTATTTTTAAGTTTTAATAGAACACAAAGATTGGGGTATCACAAAAAATATAAGCCAACTAAACCAGGCAAAGACCCTCTACCAGTTAAACACAAAAATACGTGAAGAAATCTTTATACACAGAACGCCGGTCTCTCGATGGTCGGTCGGCACGTGATATGTCGGCCCGGCAGGGCTCCGGCGCTGACGCCGACGCCATGAGGCTCCAGCTCGTCCTCCTTTTCTGCTTTGCTCAGGCACCACACCACACAGTATATTCTAGTATAATGGGCTTATCTAGGCGCTCAAAGTAAGCGCTACCCATTTGGTATGATCGCCGTCGCCGTCGCCTGACCACAAAGCCTCGTTCGTAGACAGCGGTGTTCTGATGTCCTTAGCATAGCCTATGATGGAAGCCTCGCGATCGTCGATGGTGACATTAAGGTTGATGGTAGCATTGTGTATTTTGTATTTAATAAAGATATTGTTAGTGCCTAATTCGTTGCGCGAAACTAGGTAGAGACTTCTGTTGAGTAATCGTGACGGTTCGCCGTCTTTTGTGTTGAGTAGAGGAGACTATCCTAAACTGAAGAAATTTGAAAAATTCTGTGGAGTTCCTTATAGATTGATGGTGCCTGGCTATGCGAGATAGTTGATCTGACTATATCGTATGTTAGAAACGTTATAGATGTCATATCCACTGTTAGGTAGTGGTGACTTGGTTACTGTTTGGTATGAAAAAATCAAATATCTGTCCCAGTCCTCGTTTAAGGTGATATTCATGAGGACTGTCATGTCCTCACCGTTGATAGGAAGGTCTAAGACGCCGCGAACTATCGTGAAATAGAGGGCATCCTTGATTTGAGATTTGAAGGCCTGCAGTGCTGTCGTGTCGATTTGCTCGCATTGGAGCCATGGTAGCGGCGCTATGAGCTTATAGTTGTATTTTATGGCCTGTTTAAGCATAGTGGGAACCGTGGGCTCCTTCTCCCGAAGGACTTGGTCTAGTAGATCGCTCAACTATTGCGTATCTTTAACGTAACGTGAAACTTCCTCTTCGTTAGGTAACTGCTCTCTTAGTCTAAATGAAGGACGGGGATCGTCTGGATAGATGGTTGACGTATTGATGTATATTAGCGAGGGAACGGGGACACTGATGGAACCTGGGGCTCTAGTTTCTTTTGTTAATAATGTGGCCGGAGGAAAGAGAACAGTAACGTGCGTGCACCTCCTAGAATTAGCAACATCAATTGTGAAGAAGGTACGGAGCGGGGCGGACATACTAGAAAACTAGAACGGTAAAATAAGCACTAGGCAGAACTGAGCCAAACGAGTATCTAAGTAACACTTGGATGTCTGTTATAGCCTTGAAAGTATAATTGACGCCCTTGAGTGATACGGGGGTATGCTTGAGTCGCAGCTAGAGATATTGAAGGTAGGTAGTGCTAACTGTGAGGCGGATAACCGTCCCAAACGCCGTCGCAAAGAACGATCTAATTCTATTTAATAAGGTTAGTTAAGAAGAGCCCGTAAACGAAAAAAAATTCTAAGTGTGTGTTTACTAGAGCGACTATTGCTGTCGTTTAATATCGCCAGCTTCTGTTCTATTAAGCGACTGGTAAAATAAGTGGTGACCTATAGCAAAACCCACACCAACAAGCAACCCCGGAACTATAGTCGCGGGCGCCGACCACTTCCCCTATCTTGATGTCTCGAACGTTTCCGTATCCTCCTTCATCTGCGAGGGCGTTTGGCCGCGCACCGAGAGCGGCGCGTAGGACGTGTTGTCTATGGTGTTTAGGCGATGAAGCAATTCTAAATGTCGCAGCAAGCGTGGGTGCTTGTGGGTATTAGAAGTTTGAACATGGCACCTGGGCTAACTAGGTTTGCGCTGGGCTAGGCTGCGTCTGTGGCGTTACTGGTGTCAAGAGCGGGCATCGCGCACAGACAATTGCGAGCGCCAAGGCTAGGCGAATTCGCGATAAGACAATTGAGGCAATAAGGCACATTTGCAATCAGATGATTAGAGGGCTTACGCCCGACTAAGCACGTACTTGTTAGCTAATACTTAGGACACCATGCACTGAGATGCGGCGATTAAATTTGAAATTTATCTTCTTTGCATATTGACTGCGCGTACACATTATAGACTGTTAGAACAGAAGGAAGTCTTATACTCTGCTATCTAAGCGTAGTGAAACTACTCTAAAAAGTTCTGTAAAGAGTGTCAACAAAACAAATCTGCCTTAAAAGTCGCAAATGCTAAGCCAAAACTAGTTAGACCTGCATATCTCAGCCCTAGTTATCCTTAGCTATAGTGGACTACAGTAGTTACGGCCTATAGTCTCTCGTCCCTTTGCCACACACTCCGCCCTCTAAGAATAGTAAATGAAGAGGGCTAGTCTACCCGCTAAAGTAAATCGCTTATTATCGCATTAAACCCCTCTAATCACCTCGCTAACCCGCTAAAAACCCTACCACTAAGTAAAACCTCCCTCTCGCTATTCGCCATCCTCTCCTCCGGGCTATTATGCTGCTTCAGCCTGGGAACAGGCAAATAGAGCGCGCCGCTAAGACGCGACTATGTCCGCCGCCTCAGCCGCACTACTATTAGCGTCTAGTCTACCCCTATGTCTCTCTCTCACTAGTTAGCCTGGTCGGGTGCCCTAATACTGACGTTATCTTGCATATTATCCCTACATTACTCCGTATATGAGCTAGATGCTGTGCGCGGTCCCGGAATAAGCAAAGACTTAAGGTTTAAGAAAGTTGCCAGTATAGCTGTATGAAATCATTACTCGACCCCGACCCTAGACATGAAATTATGAGCTATTACTAAAATTAAACAAATTCCACCGTTAACATCTTGAGCCCTCTACTTCAAAGCTATCGACAAAGGGACCTAGATACGGCAGTCCCTATCACTGTACAAGAGCAGACATGAAATTCTCTGTTATTTCGCGCCTCTTGGCGCTCGCACTTATTTCTATACCTTCTGTAGTATTAGTGCAGGGCCGCGACGTGTGCTATACTGAGAGTACGTGTTCTCTACTCGCTCTATATTGCTACAGCCAATTCAATAAGCTGTTATGCTGACCCTTCTTATCCTATCTCTTTAATAGAACGCGACAGATACCCCTACGCCGTAACGGAATAGTATTGTAGCTCTAGTTAAAGTTACTGTAGCGTCCCTGACACCTTGGAGGATAGTGAGCTACTGTGGGGCTGTATTAACACCGGAAAGACCTGCTCTATAGACGCGTACCTCGCCAGCGACAATTTAGGATTTAAGGTTACGGATAATAGATACGGAGACGATAGTAACGACGGTGATAACGGTAATAGTAACGGCGGTGCTCGCTAGTCTGTAGCGTCATTACTGGCCGTGATAGTTAGTGTGATTATAATTAGAGCGGTGATAGGAATGTGAAGTGGAAATATTATGTACTGTTTGTCACTTATATGTACGCCTGTTAACACCTTAAACTCCTCCCAGCGCGTGCTACAACCTCCCTACTGATAATACTGCCTAAGCCCCTTAAATAACCTTATCTTGCTTAGTTAAGGTAGGCGAAAGAGCTGTGAGTGCAAGTGATGCAGATGAGCAAGAGAATGTTTACCGACGAGCACCCTAATATGCTGACTAGCACAGCTAACCTAGCGTTGACGTTTAGAGTTAAGGGCAGTAGAAGGAGGCCGAAGAGCTAAATAGGCAAGTAATAGAAATAAAAAAGGTGCTTAGGGCGAAGCACCCTTCCACGCTCACTAGCGTGGCCAACCTGGCGTTAATATACAGGAATTAAGGGCGGTGGAAGGAGGCCGAAGAGCTAGAGGTGTAAGTGATGGAGACGAGCTTGAGGGTGCTTGGGACAAGCATCCTTCCACGCTGACCAGTATAAATAATCTTACGTTTACCTTAATAAGTCAGGGACTTATAAATAGAGCGATCTCGCTTATAGAGGACTGCTATAAGCTACGGGCAGTAGTTTTAGGTCCTCGACATCCCTTTACTATATTATCTCGCGAAACTCTTACAACATAGTAGTTAGAGGCCATAGCACTTAGTAAGTAGAACTATATCTAGCAAGAGACGTTTTCTTAAGCAGTAGTAGGCTAGGCGTAGTACTAAATAGTATAGCCAAAGTACCTTAGTTCGCTTAGAAATTAACGTAATATGTAACGTTAGTCTGTGTGAGATAGTACTTCGAGTTACCACCGCTAGTAGGGAGGATAGCCGGCCCGCACTAGCACTAACCTTATATAAGGTAGTAAGTTCTATAGGCGTTTTTAGAGAATTAAGTTGGTAAATAGGAGGCATAGTTAAGCCTGGTTAGGCAGGTTGATGCTAAGATGTAAGGCTGACACGTGCTAGCTGACTAGAGGCACTACTCCTAATCCTATACCGGATTTACTTATCTTCTAAAGCGCTTATATAATACGCGCAGCCTAGCTTAGGAGTAAATTACCTACAGAGTCACCTTATATTAGCCTAGATTAGTAGTTCGCTTCTGCTAGAAGTACCAATTAACCTAGCAACCCTCTATAAATTTACCCGCGATAGCGCGCAAAAGGCTAATCATAACTTCTTAATATTAAAGGGAGGTTCTAGAGCTTAGATAAAGCTATTCTCTAAAAATTTGGAGCGATAAAGACCTAATATTAGCGCTATAAGGGGGCAGGTCTATTACAGCACAAAAGAAGGTGCTGTACAAATTAGGCTTAGAGGCGATAATGTAAAGGTAATTTTTAGCAAATAGTAGATTATAGATACTTAGAATTAGCTATAGTAGATTATTTTTATTAAATTATAGCAATATTCGTTATATAGATACGTTTTCTAGTTGCTAAAAGTTAAAGTACCCCTCGTTTATCTCGCCACATAGGGTGTCTCGCCACGTAGGGATCTACCTTACTAAGCCTTATAACTAATTCTACGCCACTAGTCCTATAACTTACAGAGGAAGATATTAAGCTCACGAAAAGGCTTAAAGAAAAGCTTATACCTATCCTTTTATGCCAATATATACAGGGCTACGTTAAGAAAGAATACTAGTATCTTAAGCTCCTAATTAAACAAAAGGACCTCCGCGAACCTAGTTACACTATATAGTACCACCCTTACATAGATAACCTCCGCAATCCTTTACAGATTTATGCAAAACTACTATACGCAAAAACCTAAACCTACAAGTGTAAGAATAAGAAGTGCAAGCAAAATTGTCCTTACAGGTATACTTAAGAATATTACTCTTTATACTACTATCTAGGTACAAAGTATAAGAACTCCACAGAAGAGGACCTCTAAGAGAAGATTGTAGAACTAGAACACAGGCTAGTAGAAGCAACTAGCCAATCATCCCTTACGGGATTATAAGCTATAATTAATACGAGGCTTATTTATACATAGTTTAAATAAACACTCTAGATAATAATACTAAGATCTAGAGGTAGTAGAAACCAATAGAGTGTAGTAAACGCGTGTAACTCAGAGCTTAACAAAGAGTTTCTCCGTTCGCTTATATAGAATCAACAGACGTTATTGCGATTAAATACAAAATTAAGCGCTAACAGTTAGACAACTCTTAAAATAGGAAGGCAGCTATAACCAAGCCGTATTAGCCCCCTTTACTTACTATCATAAGCTAAGACAACTTAGACTATATTAACTTAGTTTTAGAGCAGCTTTAAGCTATTACAATATTATTAGCTTCTATCTTATCACAATTATAAGCATATAGATAGTTGCTATTCCCCTTTATCCTATAGTTCCTTTAAGGTTCAATCCTCTCTGTAATAATAAAAGCTTCCCAGTTCTCATCCCACTATATTATAGGTACTATTTAGTAGTCTACCCCTAAAGTTGTATTTCCTGAGTATAAAGCGAATAGGGTTGTTTATATCTATTATATATTCCTCGTAGTTCTTTAATCTATCAGCTCATTAGCAACTAGTTAGTAACAAAGTATAGTTCTCTTTATATACGCCTAAAGTTAGTAGAATATATCTTCTTTTATTAAGATAGACTTAATGTAGCGTTGTATAAAGGGTTTATTAATCTTAACGCATACTTTAGCTATTATCTTAAGGGTTAAGCAGGTACCCAGTCCGTTACGCTCTAAATATAATTAGTATTAGAGTTTATTAGTCTTAGTAAAGGCTAGAAGATAATATAATAGGATAATTATTAAGAGCTTTATTACTAAATAGATAAGGATATAGCTAATACTTTATACTAAGAGGAGGTGTTAACTTAATTTACTATATTTTAAGGCATAGGGCTCTACTTTATAATAATCTAGAAATTAGTGCCCTATTAATAAGTAAGGGCTAGGTATTAAAGTTAGCTTAAGGGATTCACAACTTAGGGGCCTTATCCAGCTTCTCTACAATACTATCCTTATACTATCCTCTACCCTACCCTAGTATCTTACTTAGAAAATGCACAAGCTCTTATATATTATGTGTTATACGCTATAACTAAATAAACTCTATATAAACTACGTCTTAGTAGTAGAAGTGTACCTATAGTGTATGCATAGGACCTACTATTATAAGGGAGAAGTAAAGCTCCGAATTAGATTGCTAGGTTAACTCAGACTTAGCACCCGAACTAGAATTCCATACCACCTAATAGTTAAGGTCCTAGATAATCATAAGCATAGAAGCACCGCTAATAGCAGCTTAGTTTTCCGCGCTTATAAGGCTTCCGTTAACACTCTGTCCCTTTACTTCTACAACTAAGAAAGGGAAACGTATACCTATATTAGCCGCATGCGGATTGCTAAGTATTAACCTAGATACCTAATAATTAACAAGCTAACGCTAGTGCCGTTGTATAAACGTAGTATATGCGAGACCGACTGTAATATCTAGCTTTAGTGTTAATATATAGTATAGATCTGCGGCTTTACTACTACTAGTTAGCGTAATAGATAGTAGTAGAGACGGAACGGGCCTAACGAAGGTAGGGTTACTCCCTAAATCATCTAGTAGGCTGAAGCTAGAGAGGGCTATTTAGGCTGTGCGAGAATCGCGTCGTTAATCTTCCGTCTCGTACGATAAGCTCGTAGGTTTAAGGGCAGAGTCCTAAACTAGTCTAGTAAGTATGTTATAACCAAGTAGTAGAGCTTATAATAGACCTACCCTTCTCTAATATATGCGCTTGTAATTCGTCTGGCTAAGTATCTGATAGAGAGACTAGGAGGTTATGTAGGCTAGCTTTCTAATTACCCTCGAGCGAACAATTACGTGTATTTCTTTATAAATTAGTCTAGTAGCGTGCTGCGTAATCTTTAAGACGTGGATCGTGCATTGTTGCCGCAACCTGATTATCCCACGACTTAATATCTAGTATACTTCGCACCTTATTATTAATTACTAACAGAAGGCAGCCTAGTCTATCTACAAAAATACCTGTATAGTGTAGGTTCCGTGTACGATACATTTATGGGGATAGTCGCTTGCTAGGACTAGGTATCTGAGGCTGCCGGAGTTATACACTACGGCGCCCGCAATTGTTTAGTGCGCTTTAAGGGGTAGGAGGTACTACTATTATCTCTAGATCGTAGTTAGTTGTACTTTCTGCCTAGTATTAGATTAATAATTAATATAGTTCGTAATTTAATTAGGAGTAGAGGGCTTCTTTGGTTAGAGGTGTAGGTGGTGAGGTGCGGGGTGCATTAAGCTCTAGATGTTGCGTTCTAAGGCGCTTTGCACTGCTAGCACTGCCAAGAATAATTTACTAGCTGCTACTATCAGACACTCTCCGCTTTATTATGTGCAGTATACGCCTATATAGAAGTGTAATTAGTAATGTAGATTAAGCAGTAGGGGAAATCGATAGCTAAAATGCCCCGAACTTCCGACTGCCAAGCCATTACGTTACGTGCTCAGCACGTTATCTCTATTTATTAACGCCGCCCTATGCACATAAGCACCCTCTCCGACTAAGGCTTAGTCACTCTAGAAGTCTTAAATATAACTACTAGATACACGCTAATATTATACATACTAGACACTATTACGTTTAGTAATATTAAATATCTTATATAATACTGCGATTATCCTATAATGCAAAAGAACCCCCTTAATATAATAATTCCGGCCCTAAAACTAAAGAGGAAGAGATTATATAGTATATTAGTAGCTTTCGTGTAAGCTTTGAAAACCCTAGAGCACAGTTTCGTAAGGTCTGTACACATAACAGAACCCTAGTGGGATTTGCCCTATAGACCTTAGATTAACCCTATTCCTATATCTAGACTAGAAAGGAGAGCAAGATAGAATCTATCAAGATTCCCGAATTATTAGATTTCCGCGCTTAGAGGGCGGTATCTTAGGATTTAATATTAGAGTGACGAAAAGTTATTAAAAATATAATAAATATTTAGAGTAAGTCTATCTCTACTTAATAATTATATCTAAGTAGCATAGGACTTAATATACTATTAGTAAATCCTGCGTATTAAGGTTAAGGATGTGGATTAATACTTTTATAATAGGGCTGTGAGTAAGCAGATCGTTACGGGAGAATGAGTTTCGTGATAGCCTCACCCGTAGCTGTAGGGTTATACGAACGATTTGGGTACAAGACTGTGGGCTAAGTAGAAACCACACGTGGAACGTTTAGAAGTATGTTACAGGAACTAAGAGTAGAATTCTAGATAACTTATCCGCAGCTATAATCTTGGTTATAACTGTCTTTCCTTAGCTAGTAATATTCCCTGTAATAGTATCTATTATTATTATCTCTAGTAAACACCTATATAGCTTCGAGACAGGTATAGTAAGACTAGGAGGCGTAGTGTTTACTTTACCTTATGGTGGTCGTGCAGCGCAGTAGTATGGAGCTAGATACAGCTTCACCGCCGTAGCTAAGCTGGCCTGCAGCTGTAGCTAGCACATGTGTCTAGAACACGAAGTCAAGAAGTATAGTTTAGGAACTGCTACCTATTACTATTTCATTGCTAGGGTGCAAAAAATGTGCCTGCTACAAGCTGTTCTGACTAGATATAGCGCTCTAACTAACTAAGGTAGCGCTGTAAGGAGCTAGTGTTTGTAGGGTTTTACTAAGACGCCTATTCCGTTTTTAATAAGAATAGTAAAGTAGGTCGCCTATATTATTCTCTTGACGCTTCCCGCCCTATTAGATGTTTTCATTAAATGCACTTAATCTATTAGTTATTACTAGCTAGGAATAACTTAAAGACTTCCTCGCACTTTTATAATATTCAAATCTAGCGCCAAATACATCGCCAAAGCTAGGTTACTTTTAGGCTACTAAGTTTGTTATTTTATAGTATATTGGAAGCGGGGAGGAGGGATTAGTACTTTAGTACTGCTCCCTATAACACGGTACCTTAGGTATTATTAAGTTAGTATGTAACGAGAGTGAGTGTGCGATATAATCCCTAACGGCTAGAAGTTCTTCTAAAACTAACTACCTGCGACTAGGGATTATATATAGCTACTTTAAAATAAAGCTTATTATTATGCGTAGTGCGATTATTATAAGACTTAGTTTAAAGCGCACTTCCTTAGTATTCCTACTCTACCTAAGCTTCTACATACAAAATAGGCTTAGCTTAATATTAATAATAATAAGCTTTTTAATATTATTAGGGATAACGTTTTAAACATTTCGACTACTTAGGAAGAGCCTATAGACTATGAAAAAATACTCCTAACTTTAAAACAAATATATGCGGACAGCTAGGTAGCCTTTAATTAGAAGACATTAAGGAAAAACCTACTATTATAATAGGGACCGAAGTTTACTAGTAATGTGATAGTAGGAATTGTTAAGCTATATATTAAGAAGTAAGAGTAGAGCAAAGAAATTCTAGAGAGATAGGTATAGATGATGGTTTTGATAAGAGCGTTCCGCTGGAGACTGAGAGAGTATGAGAGTCAGAATTAGATTAATGGCTGTTTAGTTGATAGTGTAGATGTTGAAACTAGGGTATTAGAGATTTAATATCGATATCTTAACAGATCCTGGTGGTTAGTATTTTACTCTCTAATAAAAGAGGCTAAAGAGCTAGTGGTAAGCAATTAGAATGAGGATTAGTAGGTAAGTTAGGAAATTGTGCGCACTTCTACTAGAGAACTATAGGACTTGTATAGATAATTATTATTATCGTAGGTAGTAGCTTCTAAGGGATTACATATTTATCTTTAGCTAACCCTAGCTCACGAAAAATACTAGGAGCATATAACAGATAACCTATCCGAGTAATCGAGATAGACTAGAGTTTTTAGACGATTGATAGTATACTAGCCTTTTTAATAGCTTAATTAAAAGCCGGCCGAAAGAGACCTATTTAGATTAGTATCTTAATATTTACGAGGCATTTCTTAACCTACCTTTAGGCTGCTCCCACGATATATTACCCTAAAAATAATTATAGTAATAGAATACTCTATCTATACTCTAGAGTTGTTTGATGTATATAGTTCCTTTTTAGGAGTAGAAATATATGCGGCCCTTAGCAGTCTCTGCTTTCTTCTAAAGGACCTATATAATGTAATCCTATTTTAACGTCTTCCTTACACGACCGCTCGTATTATTTCGATAACTACTATTATCACATTACTTCCACCTGTCTAATAGCTCGTATTCTACGCTAATACCTACTTCCGACCCTGGAGCTATAGCGATCATAGTAAGACTGAAGAGAGCAAGGCAAGGAGTTAGGCCCTTAGTTTCGTTCTACGAGATGACATAAAATTTAATATTTTTAGGTGTGCTGGTCGCTTTACGCTTAGAGTACAGAGATACGCTCTTTATAGATAAATTAAGTAAAGAACTTCTAGTTAAATATTAAGCTGGTTCGGTCGTTCTGTGGGGTCTATTAGCGGCTATACTATCCTATAGCTTCTCTTTACTAATGCGAAGTACGACTAACTCTTTATCTATAATAATAAATCTATATCTTATTGCCTTTTTAACGTAGTAGTAAACGCACTGTTCTACTAGCTTATAGAATTTGTTATTCTATAGCTAATTAATAATTTATTGTATACTAAAAACCGTTAATAGTTTGGTCTCGCTATATAACAGCGGCGAAGTAAATCTATATCCTTACGCAATCCAGTCTAGAAAACTGGACGAGTCGCTATTTACCTGCTTAGTACTACACGCAATTAATAGAGCGTATTAAAACTCCTCTTTCTAACTCTTCTTAACCGACTATAATACTTAATACGCAGCTATTAGAGCAAAGTTAACCCTTTTAAGAATATTTTACTTAAGTAGGTCCTATTCTAGTTCTTTTTCTAAATATATTAACTTCTTATATATTAGTAATTCGTGGGGTAGGGGTAGCTACTTCGTGTCGAAGCTCGTATCGAGGATATCTTTATATAGGTGGATAATAGTATTATAGTTAAAATCACACTATTCTCTAAAGTCCTTAATTAGGTCCTAATTTGCACTACTTATAGAGCTTATAGTAGTTGCTTAGATCGTAAGTTCTAGGTTTAGTCTCTAAAGGAACTCTCTAATTATCACTATATTAGGGTAGAGAAGATTAAGGTGTATAAGTAAGTTTTAAGGTTAGATAATAGAGGAACGAGAAAGAATAGGAGGGCTTAGCGTATTATAGGACGAAGATATTTTAAATAAGTAAAAGGTGCTAAATTACTTTGCACCTTAATAACTTTTATATATTTATAATCTTTCTAGTAATAGAGTAATAGTCGAATTATGTGATGTAGCAGACGCCTTAAACCTAAACGTCTTACCGTAGTAATTTCCGCTACGATTGGTAGATACTACGTTACGGCTGTAGCTAATAATCTAAATAGCAGTTTTATAATTAGACGATTGTTACAAATAAGTATTTATCACGAGTGTTAATTAAGTGCATAGCTATACAGCACAGTACTACTATCTAATCTCTTATTAATCTAGTGTTCGCATAACGCAGGTATGCGAGCTTAGGGCACTAGCTAGGATGTTACACCCTTAGTTCTACTATACTCGCGAAAATCTCTAGCCTATTAGGTATTATAGATTGCTTGCGTTGCACCTGCATTACAACGTGAACTTACTTAAGGCTAGTGTCAATCTATTAAGGTCTAATCTAGGCATTCGCAATTCACAGAACGCAAACTAATATACTATATTATACACCTCAGCAGCTACTAGAACTATATTTTTCCTAAAAATTAAAGAACTTAGACCTGTGTAGTAAAAATAGACTAATCTATACTAACTATAGTAGTTATAGAGGCACGATAGACAGCAACGTTAAGACACTTATTACTTCTACTAAAAGGACGCTATAATTTTAATTATTAATTCTAAAGCTTAACGAAATAGGTAGCTAGGGAGTTATACAGTAGTAATTTGATAATATAAAAGAGGAGATACTTATCTATAATAAGCTTTCCTTTAGCTGAACTTATAGCTACTTATACTACATCGCGTTTAATTAGCCTTTCTAACCTAGTAAAGAAATTCAAGGTTCGTGTCGTATGATAGTTAACAGCTTCTATTAGTTTTAGAGGCAAATTAGACTTAATACTATGTTAAGCCCTTTAATCGAACTCGCGTCTTAAGCTGTGTGTAGATAGACCGTTAGTATATGCGACCCGCTTTCTCGAGGACTCCCTATATAATTTATTATAAGGACACTACACTTCTAGAATAGGGTAAAGATAAGATATATAGAGTAATAATATAATAATGCAATATAATACCCTAGACAAGCTGCTAAATATCTAACTCTTCAGGCTATAGTCCTAATACGCCCTGCTTCCTTATTATAGTTTTTCGCTATAAGTATATCCTTATTAGAAAGTCTAAGAGGTTAGTAGGTTATTTAAAATATTTTAGTAGTAAAACCATCCTATTTTTTATTAGGCCGTACTATAATAATACGTGGATAATAATTCTCTAACTTGTATCTTACTCTAATTACTACCATAAAATCCTAGAATCATTAGTATATTAGCCCTATCTTAACACTTAAATTGTTTGTCTTACTATCACTTTTGTCTAATTCTTAAAGTAGTAGGTTTTCTCTAATTATAATATATCTAGTTATAGGGATAAAACTAGAGCCTGACTTAATTACTAACTATTTACGAGCAGTGTATCTAGTTAACTATGTATTATAGACCGCCAGCGGGGCGATACTAAGGGCTAGCGAAGGTAGATACTTAAGACTAGAAATTAGGTAAGAGCACGCCTATAGCAATCGCCGACTAGGCCGAGGTACGGATAAATTAAAGGCTGACTATTAAGGCGTTAAAGTAAAAGGACTTAATAATAGAGAAGGTTATATAGTTACGTATATAGGGTAAGGCAAGGAGAGCGCGGCGTTAACTAATAGAAAAACATAGAAAGGTTAATAGTATATTTCCTAGTACACGCTACTACAATATTTCTCGATTTGTATTAATAGCTTTATTAATCTCCTCACTCAATCTTATCTAGCTCACCTTATTTCTATGCTTAACTAGGCGAAGTGCGGAGAGGAGGGTTAAGTTAGAGCGTAAATATTTTAGGATAGTGTTAAAGTAGGAATATATAAAGTTGATACTTAGACTTAGTAATTACTATAATCTCATTTCAGGCGTAATAACTTCAAACCCTTAATTACCTCCCACTATAGCTTCTAGGTTTTTCCACGTCCTAGTCTAGACCCCGCTCACTCTGCGCTTGCCGAACCTCTCTATATTATTATCTAGTGCCTTTAACTTATTCCTAATTTAAACTACGCCTATTTTCTCCTTAAGCCTAAGGTATATTAATTAGAGCTCCTCGCTTACTTAGTCCTATACTCTAGTCTACTACTCCTTTATCTACGCTTTAGGAGAGATAACGACTATATACTAAGATACAAATCTATTATTAGTAGACGAACTTTTAAATACGTTAACAAAAAGTATACTTCCCTTAGGCAATAGGTACTGTAAGAAAGTTACTTCCTATAGGCGATAAGACGGGCGGTTCAAATTATAGTAGTGAAAGCGAAGAAAGTATAGGCGACCTCCTGTAGTACTTATTATGCCCTACCAACCTATTAGTCTACTTATAGGGCACTCCCGTGCATAGTAACGCACTAGGACCTTAATTAAAGTTTTCGCGTGCTGATAACTTTATAAAGGCCGTGCTACCTAACTTAGCT
Source organism: Pyrenochaeta sp. UM 256 (assembly GCA_000359685.2). Lineage (NCBI taxonomy): Eukaryota > Fungi > Ascomycota > Dothideomycetes > Pleosporales > Cucurbitariaceae > Pyrenochaeta > Pyrenochaeta sp. UM 256. The sequence goes on along the minus strand of AOUM02000124.1, from coordinate 6,458 downwards.
TACCTTTAAATAGCCTATAGTAAAAGCATAGCCTTACACGTCGTGTTACATGTATGCTAAGATAGCCCGTAACGGATATAGTTATATCCAACAGATTAGAGATAAGATTAAGCTAATTAAATATTAATACGAATTAGTCTTAATTAATTAGAGTATTAATAGTAGGTAAGCCTAGCTTAATCGGTGTCTACAGCGAGATAAGGAAAGGCGGGGTACTATCAGACGCACGTGGAACCTACTAATGCTATATTCCTACTACTTAGACTACCTATATTTATACTACAAGGATATAGTTCTATTATAATATTCCCCGCTTTTACCTTACCTATACCTTAGGGCTATATGTTTCATCGCTTAAATTGAAACGACCTGTAAGTATACAGTTAAAAGTAAGGTTCTTAATATACGGGGTCCTATAGGCACATAACTATTTGGTATAATATAACAGCTACCTTCTCTAATGCTACAGTTCGCCAGGCAATCTATAACTTTCGCTTCTTAATCTTAATCCATGCCTCACAGGCGCTTATTCTTAATTTTCCCCTTAGCGGGCCTATAAGTTTCGCAAATCAATTAAGGATATATTTCCTTATAGTTATATATATATCGGTCTACTTAGGCGGGTCTTTAGGACTCTTAGTAATTAATAAGTAACTTATATCAGCCTTACAATTAATCGACTTCTAAAGTGTATATATTAGTAATTTTACTATATTTACCTTACTATTATACCTACTCTAGGGGGGCTACGCCGGTAGCAGCGCGTGTCCTATCTTCTAGTACCATAGTATTGAGACATTTTATCGCATAGAATCGTATAAGGCGATAAACAGGACCTCTTAGCCTTATAGATTCGTGTATAATATATAAGGGACTTTAACCCTAAGCATTAGCTAGCTCAGGCTTTCACCCTTAGTAGCTAGCGTAGACGCGAACGGACAGCCCTCGCACCCTGTAGCGAGATAAGCCCTCCCCCCCTAATATCTATCTAAGTACGTGCTAAGTTTAGTACAGTTTTCTTAGTAAGAGTAGTTTATTAGACTAGGTAGCCCTGCGCCTACTAAACAACTGTGTCTGTGTATAAGTGTACATCTTAGGATTATATACCCTCTTCTCTAAGATACTTATAAGTAATTACTTATAATTAATATCGTTAAAGTAGAGAAGGATAGAGTTTAAGTTACAGATTAATCCGCAACGTTAAAGTAGAAAGTAAGTGTAGATTATTAATATTCTTTACACTCTATCTTCTCTCCCTGCTCCTAAAATAATACCTACTACTCTAGCTTAGTATACGCTCCCAGCAACTAAGATTATGGCGCCATAATAATAGTATTTATATCTTACTAATCCTATCGTATCCTTTATAGAGTACATGGTAGTAATATACGCTCTATCGTTAAGCTCCTTCTATGTTTCCGTATACTATTTTAGGCGTTCTATAGGAGTTAGACTTATCCTAGGATCGAAAAAATCTAGGGTCGTTAGTAAGTCTTTCACGAACATTAATTCTTATACCTAGTTTTTCGCCCTCTAGACCTGTAGTAGCAGAACAGAAGATAATATCTACTATAGATTTGGTATCTTCTTAGAGGGATTCGTGGAGTTTCTGTAGGATGCGGTTTAAATCTCTATAAGACGCATCGCTAAAAATCAAAATACGCTGTACCCTTAGGTATCTAAAAAGTATTAAATCTCCGCTTAGTTACTAGAAGCTTAGTTAAGCGTACCTGTGAGATCTTACCGTATCCTTATACTAGGTAGAGGCTACTATAATACTAAGCTCGTTATGAGCAGAGCTAATATACTACTTAAGCTTTCCTTCCTTGAGGATCTAACTCTGACTAGGCAGTTTTATTTTTTATATGCTGCTAATGAGTTTTGGTGTTATTATAAAATCTGGGCGTAAGGCCTTAAGGCATACTTTAGCTAAGGTAATAGTAAGAGACGTATTACGTTGTTAAAAGGATATATTAGGGTTAACTATAACCAAGTAGCGCTCGAGATAATGCTCGGGAACAACCTGGAGACTTCCTAATGTCTTCCTCTCTCTTACTCGCTCTTCTAAAACTTTTAGTACTATATCTTCTTACTTAATAGTGTAAGCTAGTGAATTCTCCTTAAATATGCTAGCTTTATGCTAGGCGATACTACTAAGATTCTTACTAAGAATATTCACGTGATTAAGACCAATTGTCGTAATACCTGTTACGAGAGGAGATAGTATAACATTTATTAAGTCGTTTTCTCTACTAATGCTGGTTTTAATAATTGCTATATTAACTTCTTCTTTGACAAATGTGTATATTACTAGCAAAGCTAAGAATCTAGGGTATCTAGGGATAGAGGGCCCGGAACCAAGTTGGGATTGTTACTTTAACTGCTCCCAGACCTTAAAAAAGTACTTTACAAAGAGTTCCTTAGATATTAGGGAGCTATTAAGTCTAATACGTTCTCGTATGTTCGTGATATAAGGTAATATAAGACACCTAATTCTTAGAGAAGCACTTATTATTCTCTAATATTCGGATAATATACTTTCGTAGTAGAGACACGTTATCCCTTTTCCTTTCGTGCCTACTACGTAAACAAAGTTTACTACCTACAGCTACTGTTACTATTATATTAATTAGTAACAAGCGAAATATTAAAAAGGAGGGTAAAATTATATTAATACTAAGTATATCTAGCTATTCTTGTGTACAAACCCTTATAGAAGTACTTCTATATTAAGAGCTAGAGTGAAGTTAGAATTTATATAATTAATTTAACGTTTCTAGAGCACGCTTACTAGTTAGTAGAATATATCTTTTCTAAGGTAGGTTTACCTTATATTATAATCAACCGTACTCTATTTTATCCTAAGTCGTTTTATAATTTAATAATACATATATCTAATTAGGATATTATTTCAGTAGTTTTAGAAACTTCGTGAGGATGCTAGGTTGCTAGTGGCTTAGCGCCTGCTAACTAAGCGCTAGCGTTATCATGTTATTAGATTAACCTAATAATATATCTAGCAACCTTACTAAGAGAAAGTCCTTCTAATACGTCGTTATCCCTCGCATCTAGAAATAACCTTCCTACACGAATTCAGCTCTTCCTTACATATACTAGTTATTACCGCTGCCTAACTAGGTAACAGCGTGATGTATCAAGTAGTATATTATACTAAGATCCCAACTCGTGGTTTTATCTGAACTCTTTATAATATAAATAACGTGTTCCTAGCGTTCTCTTGTTTCTTACCACGCTAATAGATAGCTAGCTTTATAATAAATATTCTGTGCTAGTAGGAAGATTGTTTAAACGTGTCTTCGTTAGTCTTATCTTTTAAGCTACAAGAGGCGTTTATAGAAAGTTTTAAGAGGAAGAAGTATTTATTTAGCTTCCTTGTGCTAGTGCGTGCAGATAAGTGCTTCTACGTATAATATACGATAGTTTCTATAGTATCTATCCTTAATCTAATTATCTGGTAGGGTAATAACTCCTAATTTTCTTAGTACCTTATCTAGCCTTCTTAGTTCGTAGTACGTGTTACCTAAGTAGGCTAAAATATTAAGACGCAGGCGATCCTTAGGACGGTATTATTTTAGTGCACTCTTTAGCAGCTTCCGTGCGTTTAAGAACTTCCCTAAATATAGGTCCGCTAACGTAGTACTAGTAAGCATTCTAATTAACGCTCTAGACTTAAATATAGATATTAATTCTAGGTCACCTAAGGGCTTCTAATCTCTCTAGACACAAGCAGCTTTGTTAAACTTATCTGTTTCCTAGAAATTTAATGCTAAAGACGTGATAAGAAGCCCTCGCACTACGTTAAGTCGCTAATTAGATTAGTCTTAACTACTAATTAAACTTAACTAATTATAGATAACTTAGGAAGAGTTATTCTATCTGCTATACGATCTGAGTACGTAGGACTTCCTTATAGTAAAGGTTACCTATGTATAAGTATCCTTAGTATAAGCACCTTCTTATTCTAAAATCTTAATGCACTCTGCTTTCTAGCAAAGACTAGAGAATTTAGACGCTTATATAAGGGCTAGTAAGACTAAATACTATATCTCGTAACGTCGCTCTTTGCTCTAGTCTTAGTATTCCCTAATAAAAGCCTAGAAGAGAGGTAATACAGAATTCCCGATAATAGAAAAATCATTTAAGTATTCACAACCCGAGAAATAGAAACAGGCGATAACTACTACCTGTCTCGATTTAGTCTAGCTCACAGTAGTGCTAGATACTAGCTATATTTATCTATTACGCTACTTAATAGCTTTACTCCGTTCAAGCACCTAGATTGCGTATTAAAGTTTTCCCACGTCCTTAAGCATATCGAAAATAGCTTCTTCTAGTCTGAGGTCTACCGCACTAAAACCTTTAAGTTTACTAGAGGTATCCTAGCATTACCTAGCAGTACTAGTATAGAGTAATAAAGAGTATTTAATCGGGTGATCTAGTGGATATAGAACTTATAATAAATCGAGAAGTAGTTTTACCGTTCTAAGGCTACCTTATTTAATAGAAGAGGGAGCTACTCCCGTTGCACTATTGTTAGCGCGCTAGCGAATAGATTTGTTAAATCTACTCTAAACCTCCTCTAATAAGGGAGTTACCTACGTTACTAGTTCTAAGATTAGCTAGAAAATCTTATCTTTTAAACATACTAAAAATTCGTTAAGATCTAATTTCCCAACTAATTTCTGAAACTGCGAATGTCGGCTATAGACCACAGCACTAATCCCTAATATCATAACCACTAATTTAAGGTTAAGCCACCTTTTACTATAATATACACCATTTACTACTAACTACGCGTCGTCTTCTGCTCCTTTTACTATAGCCGTAAAATCTTAAACTAACATACTTAACGCTCTATACTAAAGGGCTAGACTGCGATTAGTAATAAAGCGTTCGAGCTTTTGCTGTGGGGTAAGCTCATATCTTAGAGTATATCTATAGAGGATACTAATTCTAGGATTAACTTATTTAAACATATCAGCAACGATTTTAGTTAAATTACCTTCAAAGAATTCCTTTAACTTAGGGATATTAATAAGCAGAGTGTAGAGAAATTATCTAATATTTCTAGAGGGTTTACCTAGCGTTTAGCTCATTTAGCTCGTATTAGGCGTTTGGCTCGTTCAGCTCGCGTTAGGCGTTTGGCTCGTTCGGCTCGCGTTAGGCGTTTGGCTTATTTGGCTCACGTCTAGCGTTTAGCTCGTGTTTTGGTTCGCGCATTATATCTAGATCGCTTCTAGTGTTCCTAATATCGTAGTAGCTAGCAAATCGCATAGCCGTTTGCATTACGAAGTCACCCTCTACTTAAGTTAAGTTAAAATATCTATAGGAAGGTTATCTAAACGTTTAGTTAGTAGAAGAACTACTACTTCTATACGCTTTCACTTTCGTCTATTTATTTTAGAGAACACACTATAAGATAGGTAGTAGAGGGGATATACTAGGAGTTATCTTACTATAATAGCGTACATAAGAGACGCTAACTCGCCTTAGTATAGAGCGTGCATACTTAGTATCTAACCTCTATACTATATAGAGTACAGACACTAACTCGCCTTAGTATAGAGCGTATATACCTAGTGTCTAACCTCTATACTATATAGAGTACAGACGCTAACTCGCCTTAGTGTAGAGCGTATATACCTAGCGTCTAACCTCTATACTATATAGAGTACAGATGCTAACTTACCTTAGTATAGAGCGTTAGGAAGAGTTATAAAAAAGAACTTAATAACATAATTATATTATGCTAGTTCCCTCTAAGGCTAAAGTCCTTTGTTTTACTACCTCCCTATCTATAGTTATTCACTAGAAACTCTATATTACTATCTACCTTCTTTTAAGATCCCTTTACTATAGTAGCGTATTCTATAGCTACCTATATTCTAAATAGGCTATTAGAGGTTCTGCGTACTTAAAGTCCTACACTACGTCCTATAGTAAGCCTACTAGAGCCTATAGATATACTAGAAGTATACTTTAACTTAGTATCCTTACAAATCTAATATATATAGGGTTCTATTTTAGTAATAATAGAGATAATTATTAAAGGGCATTCTATATACAAATTTAAATTAGTAATAAAAATAGGCTAGCTAATTATAACCTCCTATAGGATTATATAGGGTAAGAGGTAATCGTAATTAGATACTAATATTTATAGATCTACATTTACTATCCTATATAATAGACTAGCTGTCCTAATATATATTATTCCTATAATATATAAAAGTATTATTCCTAGGCTTTATCTAACAGCACAAACTATTTATTTCACGATCTACTTTCCTCCTCTACTTATTACTATACCTAGTAAGCTTAAGAGGTTAAAGATAGAGCTATAGCTAACCTAGAACGTCTAGTATATAAGTGACTATTATAGACTATATAGACTACGCGCCTCCACGACTACTATAATAACAACCACAACCTCTACC
>AOUM02000123.1:0-23142 GCA_000359685.2 Pyrenochaeta sp. UM 256 | reverse complement strand
TATATATTACCTAGTAGAATATATAATAATATAGATAATAAAGTAGAATTATATTTAAATAAGCCTAGAATACTAAAAGATATTACTATAGAAGACTATTATAATACTAATAAAAATAGGTTTCCTATTATATATAATATAGCTAGAGATTATTTAGCTATTCTAGCTACTTCTACTCCTTCTAAATCTACGTTTTCTAAAGTAGGTAATATAGTAACTAAATCTAGAAATAGATTACTTCCTAATACTATTAAAAAACTAATTATTTTAAAAGAACTTAAAGCTATAGAAGACGAAGAAGAACTTATTAATAATAATCTATTATTTAAAGAAGAAATAAATATAAATAACTTAAATATAGCTAAAGGAAAAAATAAATAAATAGTAGAAGAGGGAGATCTAGAAGATTTAGAAGATTTAGAAGATTTAGAAGATTTAGAAGATTTAGAAGATTTAGAAGATTTAGAAGATTTAGAAGATTTAGAAGATTTAGAAGATTTAGAAGATAAAAGTACTACTAGTATTACTAGTTATAATACTAATAATAGTTATAATACTAATAATAGTACTAATAGTAGTAGTAGTAGTAATATTATATAATAATATTAATATATATATATTATAGAGTAGTATTTTAGGGCTTAAAACTAGTTTTTAGCTATAATATATATATAGTTATAAAGTTTAGGAAATAGCACTAAACTTTTATTTTTGTAAATCTTACTTAGTAATTCCTATTTAGTACTAGCGCTATATTTTATATTTTATATAAAAACTAGGTTAGTAAGTAGATATAAATAACTAAAAATTATTATTTTAGTCCTAGTATTTACTTAGTTAGGTTATATACTATAAGGGCGTTTTTATTACTACTAATATCTATGTAAAGGTAGAAAGGAGTCTGTTTTTAGACGTCTTATGCCGCTGCTTTTTAGTAGCCTTTCTACCTCACTTAGTCCTTATCGCATCGCTGCTTTAAAGGGGGGCTTCTCCTCCTATTTAACTATACAAGCGCTAAGTAGCTTTATTACATACCCTCTTCCCCTAGGATCCTAAGTTCCTCTATTAAACTAAACATAACATATCCTCTAAAGCTAGCCTATAGCAAACATCTACTTAAAGCATAGTCTCCCTACCCTACCTTTATTTTCCGTTCTTCCCACCAACCTCAACCTATCTCTAGGTATTTCCTAAGCTTCTACACCACTTGTTTCGGCACACTACCGTCCTATACCTCTATATAAAGCCTATAGCTTTAAGTAATCAGCGAACCAATATAGATAGCGCGCGTGCACAATCAACAAACACTGCTGTTAAACCGGGGAGAGGAAGAGCCCGTTCTTCCGCTACTGTCTCAAATTCAGACCTAGAGATAAGCTCAAGCTCAGACTCAGATTCGTACTCAGATCCAGATACAGACCTTAATGCGCTCTCAGATACAGACATAGAGCTAGCCGCAGGTAACAATCCTAACATTAGCTTATACATCACATATATAACATTTATAAATTTTCCTTTAATACTAAAGTAAACTAATACAGAACTAGGCTATAAAGCGAATGAAATTCTAGGAGATATCGCTCGCTTTCGAGAAGAAGGCCCAGCGAAACCTAAATATACCCCTTAAACTACAAGTTTATGGAAGACAGAGAGCAGATTCTAGGGGAAGTACGATCAAAGAGCCCTGTCACTCCTTCTTATCCTTACTATCTCCTAACAAATATATGCTAGATATTACAGCAAAATTCAAGAACAGACGGGCTTATATTTAGAGGATCTGCTACGTAAATGCGATCTATTAGTCTTTAAATTATACCTCTTTTAGCGTAGAAAAATATCATAAGTTAAGAAAGAGAGTTTAATAGAGGCGTATTAGAAACGACTTAGCATGTACTATCACAATGTCGTTACCTATGCTATAGGAAATAATATTCTAAAAGATATCCGCAACGTATAGCATCACAATATTCCTAACTAGCATAAAGTTCTACTAACAGTTAGATAAGTAGATACTAAGTCTTAGACTTAATAAATCTAGGAAGGAAAAGCTTACAATATTCGTCTAAGACTTTTACGCGATTATTTATACACTTTAGGTTAATAACACTAAGCCGCTGCACGGATTTATTCAGCTCTAGATTACCCTCCTCCTCCTTCTTAGTGTAGCTAGCGCTACACGGCCAGGGGCTCTTAGAGCTCTTTATTTCAAGGATATGCAGCTTATAAAGGTTCGTAGTCTAAAAGATACTAACAAGAGCATAATTATAGCGAATGTGAACTTAGAGTACGTTAAGAACAAGGAAAGGGATAGAACACCGTACGTTATACAATCAAGAAAAAAAGGGCTATAGTACTTCTTACTAATACTATTATACAGAAAAAAGTTTACATTCCGTCTAGAAGGACTTCCTACACTTTGCATTATCTTACATATTTTAGGCTTCAGCAGTAGCCGAAGCGCATTTTGGGACAACTTTACAAGTATTCAATAGATATTTAATCTTATTATACTAGCACAGCGTAACGTACTTCGCATTAAATAGAAGAAGGAGTTACTAGAGAAGCTATTCTTCTACGATGTTAAAAATACAACTGATAGTAGTATTATACTAGAGGACAAGGCATTTCCATACGCTAAGTACCGTAACATATTCGTGCACTTAGGGCGTGTTGCGGGATTTGAGGCACCCTTGGAGCTATACCAGCTACGACGGGCTTCTAGAAATAACATCAACAGTATGTAGGCCTCCTGTCGTGCGTCTCAGCTTGACACTAATACGATATAATCAATCAAGAGCCTTCACTTCAGCGGAACGTAACCAGACTATAGGCTATACTAGGGACACATACGAAAGATACTATACGCCAACGCATATTACACGCGACTTCCAAGCTATCTATTTTAGAACCCCCCTAGAGGAGGAACTCATCCAATCTATCGCGAGCATAGGTTTATCACGAGACCAACGCGCTCCTATAGAGCTTAATAATAACCAACAGAAGGAGGTACGGAACGACCCTGTGCTAATAGCCCTCCGCTAAGAACGGGAAACGTATAAGCAAAAGCTTAAAGATCTTAGCTTCTATCCTATCTCTAGTGCAAAAGGGACCCGTCTATATAACAAATATAAGAAGAAAAATAAGAAGATCGCTAGTACATATTAATAATTGCACCGGGTACGACTAAATAAGGCTATTCGCGCATTCCATAACTCTATTAATACAATCGAGATAGCTAGGCAGCTTAATAGGAAGGCCGCGACCGAAGTCCTAACATTACTAACTATTAAATTCGAGCTTCAAGAGCAGTCGCATATAGCTACTATGCTTTTCAAGACAATTAAAACTAATGCGACTCGCGTTAGATTCGTCCGCACCTTAGCGTAACTAAGTCGACTATAAGAGACGCGTCAGCTAAAGGCTTTAAAACGTACGGGAGTTGACTTTGTAGTATTTGAAAGCCACGAAACAAGTTCCCTAAGAAAACGAAAAAAAAGCGTTAATAGCTTTAGAAAATATTTACCAATTCAAGATAGCAATCCAGTTATAAAGCAAGAGCTTAATACGTCTAAGTGCGGAGACATCATAGAAATTAAATCTCAATATCTATACCTAATAGTGCCGCCCTATCCAGTATACGGCTTCTGTATAGGCAATAAGCAATTCACGTACAAACAACAGATAAAACACTAGCCGCGGAAAGACGTCCTTAGCAAACATGTCAATGCCCACTTCCAGAACCGCGAATATTAGGAGGGGTTCAAATGCCCCTATCCTAACTATTCTATCAAGCTAGATAATAAGATATATTTTAAGAGGCATTCTTTAGAAGTGCACAAAATATCTCATTAATGCGCAATAACTTCTAAATTAGCTTCCACTATTCCTTCAATAGTCTATACAGGTTAAGTTAGAAGAGCTTATTATCGGTTCAATATATCTTATCTCCAGAAAACTCTCCTATATAGTTATCACCCATAGATAATTATTCACCAGTCAATCATTCAATATGTAGCTTCTCTAGCGCTTACTTAATTACTACTACTATACTTAATCACTACTACTTAAGGCAGAGGAAAAGAAAGAAGTTAGCAGATTATTCGGCTACTAGGGATTCTAGTAGGGATGTAAGACGGTGAATTAAGTTTTATATTGCCAAGAGCGGCTTAGCCAGACCGCTCTTAGCAATATATCCATAGTTTACATAATAATGTCGCGCTTACCCCTCATTTTTATACAGCAACAGCTCTCATTATCGCCCTACTCATTTCAATTCCGCAATGTTTTTTAAGCTATTAACAGAGTTACTATTATTAATATTAGAGCTCCTCAACTCTAAGAAGGATATAAATTCTTTTATACGTACCTACCGCCTGCTCCATGAGGATATATTTCTCTAATACCTCTATCGTCGCAATATACAGTGCTCTAAAAGCTCCGCACTACTATAGGCTGTCTAGGAAGGGAGGGACATTACAGTCCGAATAATGCTTAAGGAAATAAATAGACTAGGGTTAGACAAGAGTTAGGAAGGCTAGTTGGTGTGCGCTGCTTCTTACAACTACAAATTAATAGTAGAGATTATGCTAGATATAGGCGCTAATATCAACGTGGTGGATGAAGGGATTAAAACCGACGCTCTACAAATAGCGTCGCACGAGGGTTATATAGGGATAGTAAAGCTATTACTTAAAAGAGGCGCCGTAATTATACTAGATAAACCCTATTGGACAGGCAATGCGCTTAGGGCAGCTCTCGTTAAAAGGAAAATGCTAGTTTTCGAGCTACTTCTTAAGAAGGGTGCTGATGTTAATGCGGAAGTTAGCGACAGCGAATCTATACTCTAAACGGCTGCACTTAACGGTAACGAGCAAGCGGTAAAGCTGCTACTTAAGAGGGGAGCTTACATCAATGCACGCTTAGAGGAAGGTGCCAGCAGCGCACTCCAAGCAGCTATAATAAGAGGCTATAAGTATGTAGTAGATCTACTACTTAATAGGGGGGCGAATATTAATGTACAAGGTAGACACTATAGCAACGCACTCTAGACAGCTACAGCAAAAGAACAGAAGCAAACAGTAGAGCTGTTACTTCAAAAAGGAGCTAGAGTTAATCTACAAGGTGGGTACTATAGAACCGCACTCCAGGCAGCTGTAGTAATAGGGAACGAGCAATTAGCGACGCTGCTACTCGATGCGGGGGCTAACCTTGCTATACAAAGTGGAGTTCATAGAAACGCACTTCTAGCCGGTGTTAAAGGGAAAAAGAAGCGAATTATAAAGCTGCTACTTAACTAGGGAGCTAGAAAACTACTCGGTGACCGGTATAATACAGCACTTAGGGCGGCTAAGGAAAACGGCGATAAGGACATAGTGAAGCTGTTCAACGAGGGCGATATATAGGGATACAGGGATTAATTCATCCTTTAGTACTCTATGTAAGTTAGCTTAATTAGCCACTAATTATTCAGGCTGATACACCTTAGTATTTTACTTTGCGGCCATAGAAATAAGTCTTAATTATTTGTAACTTATAAAGTATTAAATTAGTGTACTTTAACTTAGACATTATGTCTATAATTAGCCTTTCCGCATAGAAAGAACATAGAGAGTTACTACCTAAAATCTTAGTATTTATTAGGGATACTACAAATCACCACCTCCTAAAGCCATTTATTTCGTAATAGATAAGTAGAGGCATAGCGCAGCAGGTTAGGTGCTGTGCCTAGAGTGCTGATAGCGAATTTAGTGGCGCTTTTTCAACCCATCAAGCGTGGGCTCGAATAAATCCAACTCCTGCAAAAAAAGCTATCCACTAGCATAACAATTAGATCTAAAATTACTAGCGAGACTTAAGACGCTAGGAAATTTTCTTAACTATAACAGTCTTACACCATCATTAGGGATCAGAATGTAAACTTCCCTACTAACTTATACTAACTTATAAGGCTGTTTCTCTTCTCCAATAGCCCTCCTCACCTCTAGCAGCCGCGCAAGCTCTAACAATAACCAATACGTGTATATTAGATCTTAAAGTCTACGGGTCTTAGCGCTTTTTTCCAGCCACTCTCTTCCTTGCTCCGCAATCTCTCTTACTTAGCTATCGCCCTTAAGATCTCCGGCAACTCTTCTATGCCTACGCTCACAGGTACATAATATATTCAAGGGACAAATCGTTCATTATACTATTTACGGAATACTATCTACTTAAGATTAGGATTAGAGGAGCGTAAAGAATCGGGTAGAGAAAGAGCTCTTATCTAGATTAAAACTAAAACGTAGCGAGTAGGAAGCTGAGGGTAACTCGCTGTCGGGTGGTTAGAAGTGTTCTTCTTACCCCTTATAAGCAGTTTCGATATTATAGATATCTTCACGTCTACTATAACGTCCTTTACTGCGTAGCGAGACATATACTGTTACGAGACGAAGGCCTGTGCTAAGCAGTGTAGGGGTGAGCACTAGACAAAAACTTAGCCGCCTACAAAACCAGAAGTCGATTCTGTAACTAATTAAGTGAGTGTGATATTTTAGATTATAGAGCGGACGTAATAAGCGAAGCCCGACTTAAAGATATATTTATAGCTAGTTATATCCCTAAGTTACGTTAGCATTATTAGCTTTTCGCCCCACTACTATCATCGCCTATAATAAGCTCTTAAAACACTATTCTAGACAACGATATTAAAGAGGAACTAGTGCGTGCTACAATGCTTATTATCTCTACTTACCGCTAACTATACTAGTCCCTACGGAGTAAACGTAGTAAAATTACTTAGGACTAAAGCACGTATAGGGCACCCACTAACTTTAGTATGCTCTTAATAGCCCTAAACTAACGACTATTATTAAAGAGAGTAGGTACAGCGGAGAAGTTAGATAGTGATATCCTCCAATTAGAGAACCGCCTTATAGAGCTAGATACTAAGGCTACCTACGTTAGGGGGGAGCTAAAAGACATATAAAGGGACATAGAGTTTTTTATAACCAAGCTAGTAGTTAAAGGAAGTAATGTTAATGCCAAGAAGCCTGCGAATAATACACGCTATAGGAAGAAGAGACAGCAGAATGCTTAACTTAGATAATCCAACTAAAGTATTTAATACTAGACTACGGTACTAAAGTACTTAATACAATACCACTATCCAAATTATAGAAATAAAACTTACAAATAGCAAGTACCACGCCAGCTGCGGTAGGACCGAGCTAACGTCCTAAACACGTGATTTAGGTAACTTACACAGTAAAGACTTTAAGGCGCAGACTTTCTCCTCGGCAAAGAGACATAGTATTCCTAGGCTCTAGGCCTGCACGAGTTTAGACGCTTAACAGGCAAACTTTACTAGTACAATAAGCCCGTATTAATCGAAGGCATACCCGGTCGGCAAATCAGTCTCAGAAAGCGGTTAGAATTTAAGAGAATATAACATTCGGCCCCTCTTATGGAAGTCGGTTATGCCGGGCCAGACCTTAAGATACTACAGGTCAGCCACCTTAAGCGGATTCACGGATATTCCGAGAGAACGCCCGTTAGCAATCCTTCTCAAAAGTATTTAGTTAAGCTTTACTTAGGCTACCTCCCAGTCTTAGTTTTAGTATATAACTATTCCTAGCATCTTATAGTATCTTAAGCCCCTTAACGCCCACTAGTAGTGTTAAATCTTATTAATACCCTAATAGCCGCTTATCTTAGTTAGGGGCTCTAAGCACTGCTTACTTACCTTAACATTAAGGTCGACCATTTTAAGGAAACGCATCTAAGGTTTTACGTCTGCTTTAATATCGTTATCTGCCTAATTTAACTAAGCTCGCTTTCTTTCCCTATAGATCGAGCATTCTTCGTCTATAACTCCTTCTATATTTACAAGCTAGAGGAAGCGCTTCCTTTATATAAGAACTTCGTCTCGTATGGATATACACGCCTAATATTTAATCTTATCGTCCTATATTAAGCATAGAGATGCCCGGAACGCGTGGACGTTATTAGCGTTAATATCGAAAGCACTACCTCAAGTTAATTAGGTATAGAAACATAAATAGCACTTAGCTTTACCTTAGAGGAAGTATAACTTTATAATAATAATACTTACTATAGATAAATTTTAGTTAAGTAACTAACTTACTTTATATAAAGCCTTTTTAGAAGTTAGAGAGACATTAGTTATATCCTTATAAATATATACCTAGTAAATATTACCTTATAATAGTGCTAAGTTTAAAATAGTAAAAGAACTTTAAGCGCATATAAAAATTCACCCTAGATACGTACAAGCAGTAGAATTAACCTGCTTATAGTCTATCGCTAGCCTAAGTCCGCCTACTATATAGTTAGCACTTTAGACAAGTTCTCTATTAGCTAAAGATAGACTCTTACTTTAGTCTAGCCAGCTTACTCTGCCTCTTACTGCTAGACTAAGCAGTAATTACGGCACGCGATAGTTATTAGGTTCTAAGAGCCGAGCTGTTAAGTGTATCCATCACATGCTCGCTAGTATAGCTCTCCTACTTCTCCGTACTAGCGCAATGTCTGTAAAAGATATACAAGGCAGTAGATAGAAGTCAGCGTGTCTAGGTGGTGTGTCCCTAGCTCCTTCTCCCTCCCTTCTAGCGCTCGCCGATTCAGCTTCTCTACTACCTCGTACGCAGCACTAACGCTAAGATTCCGACACTAGCTAGTGTCTGTTCGTTATTTGGTCCTAATATTCTCTCCCTAAAGTAGCAGAACCGTGTTCGCTGCTATCTATTACGCTATGTCATAACTGCCTCTCATCCACAGATACCACGCCGCTTATGTCCACACCTATGCCCATACCTTCAACGCCTCGTCAGTAGCTGGCTCGGTGTCGTAGAGCGATTCGATATGCAGGAGCAGCTGCTGGCACCTTACCTAGTTCTCGTACTCCCCACTAGGACTAGAACTAGCGAGGTAGTCTTCGTCTATAAGCACGGGCTAATGCAATAGCCGCCCACGCGATAGCGCCTTTAGCCTAGCTTAACTTACTTTAGTGCCGAACCTAATGATTTCAGACATAGCGGCTCTAGGTAAATCCCGCCGAGAATAGTGTCTATTCATAACACAGCCCTTAAGCTTATAAGATTAACAAGAGGTTAGCTATTTTAAATTGGATCTTAGTTACCCGAAGGAGCAACAGTAGCAGTAAGTGTAAGCGGAGCTTACGGGCTCTATAGGCCGCTTACTCTATCTATCAGAAGCTAGCGAATTAGAACGAAGCGGCGTGGCGGATAAGAACGCGACCGTGCATAAACGTCACGCGTCGCAGCAGGGTTCACGGCAAATAGCGGATGTAGACACGACTATACCGCGCTCTTTTAACTTAATAACAGCTATGCGTACATAATTAGGGCTTTAATCCTTATAAGAGGCTTAGATCGCCCTAGAGCCTTTCTTATTCCTCGTGTTAGTTAGACATACCTACTAACAGCATCTGATCGTGTAAGTGTTAGCGCTTATAGACTTTAGCAACTTTGCCGCGCCGCATGAACTATTAGCCTAGCCTAAATACTCCTCCTATTTAGCACCCGTTCCACTATCACTACAGCATCTAGACTCCCTATTCCTCTAAGCCCCACAGCAGCTTATTATATATCAATAATCAGCTATATAGAAGGAGGTATTAAAGAATAAAGGGGGCTCTAGCGGAATCTCTGAACGACTTTGTGTAGTCAGAGCTAGTAATTAGGCGGTCTTCTACCTAACTTTAAATTTAAATCTATGCGTATAGCTATAGTAGGCGCGCGCAATTATTATACAGGAGGTGATCATTATTAGGGATTGGCTAAGAACGCTTCACAGGAGAAGCTGGTTTCTAGGAGAATATAGTAGAATTACTACGTGCGATTAAACGTTGCGGCGTGAGGCTGGATTTGGAACACTACCATTACGGCGAGGTTGGTAAGATATTATATAGTCTAACTAGTGGAGAATGCAAAAGGTCAACGGTGTAAACAACGGCGTAATGCAAGTCTATTACTATCTCCTCCTTTCCTTATTCGCTAGGTGCTGCGCTGGCGGTAAGAACACTAGTACAACTCAAGGAAGATAATTAATTATATGTTTAGGACCGGTAGAACGTGCTAAGAAACGCGCCTCTAAGATTATAGACTGCACAGGACTAGTCGTGATGTCACAACCAACAACAACTCTCTCTTCAATCCACTCGCATCGTTTAGAATCTACTATCCAGCCTACCTCTACTACAGAGCTCACTAGCACGTTCCACAACACCACACCGGTACAATCTCCCTCAATCTCTTCAATCTCCGCCAACGTCACGCCAGCAGATTATAAATCTATACGTTCCAGCTTATCAGAGCCCATAATTAGCATTATTATTATCGGATGCGTTGCTTTCATTCTCGCGATCTTTGCAGGCATTCTTTACCTAGCACGCTTCTACTATAGGCAACAAAACGTAGCGCGAAACCGCCCGCCTTCAACGAAGTCGTAGGATCAAGCATCTAATACAGATGCATTTGCTACCCGTCAAGTGGCAACATCGCCATCTAAGACAGGGACACCGGGAACCAACCAGACAGACCGGTCTCTCTTAAGAGGATTTCGAGATACAGGCTTATCATCGCCGAGCGGCAATAATGCTATTAGACTAGGTATATATCTAGAGGAAGATCGCTTTAGAGATAACATAACGTCTTCTAGGTCTATTAGGACTAGGCGCATGAAAAGTGTACGCTTTAGGCGTTCAATAGAATAGAATCTTAATTGTCTTAATATCACGAGGACACCCTCGATTACAGATTAGGCGGACTTCACTCACAGAGGTTTCTACTAGTTATATTCATTCTTTTGCTGCTACACCTCTATTTACTTCTCAAAATAATCTCTCTTCGCTTTTTTATACTCATATCTACGCCACAATTTACTAACGTATATTTTTAAAGACTAAAACGCAGATACATAAGCTATAATAGTAAACTAATTAACACTTAAGTGAGAGACTATCGCGCATGTAACATATCTAAAGAAGAATGAGGTCTATATTTAGTAGGCCCTTTCGGAGGGCGCCAAAATTCGTCAGCTACAAATAGATTCAGTCTTTAGAAGAGGAACTGAACGCGCTTTAAGGTATTATGTCAGTATCTTAGATGTCTGGCTCTATCTGCAGTAGCGTTAACCGGAGGCAAAGTGAAGTTGAGTTAACAGCTTAACGTGCATCCATGCGTCACGCAAACCCCGCCGTGCCGCAAACTTTTAGAGGTACTTAGACTTTAATAATCTATTGTTTAACGCACGCGTTTTTATTTTGCTATACTATACGAGAGTCATGTTCTCTAACCTTTTCTATAGATATGCCGCCCTCTCTATACAAAAATTACGCAGCCATTATCCTATATACGCTGATCCAGAAAGACACTTCCCTAACGCCTTAAATATGCTATTACTATCCGATTGTGTAAGCTAAAGCCCCGTCACTTCTCATACACCTATATGACCTTACATAAGCCTAGCAAGCTTTTAGCAAGGCTGAAAAGTCAATGTTGGCTTTAAGACTAATGCGGCGTTCAGATTCATGCGTGATCGCCACCCCACTCGGTACTTCTTCGGGAGATGCCTTCCGTATATAGCTAGCCTGATACAGCCTTCGGCGTCGTACGTTACCAACTAATGTAATTTTTAGAATGTCATCAGTTACGCTAAGCTTGTGGCTGCAATATACTGTGGCTAGTTTTATCAGCCAAAACTTTAGATCACGTGATACGCTCGCCATACTAAGGCATTAACATACTGTATGTCAAGAGGCACACATAGTACTGTACTCTGTGTTTATTCTTGTGGCATCTGTGCAGCATCAAGGCCAAACTCGTATCGTTGCACCACGCTAACCTCACCAACAGTAGCCATTTAGCATCCGCCACGACACTCGTGCAACATCGAAACCCCATCCTCGGCGCAAGCGTTGATAGCTTTCCTCCGATTCCTCCTAAACATTTATCTACTATAATCACTGGCATATGTCATCAGAACTCTATCCTGAGATAGGTTTTCTCTCCTCTTTACTCCCTCTTGTAATTGATTCTCCACTTCCCCTATGGCTACCCAACAAAACCATGTGACTGCCACACCCAACGACTGTGCCATATGCCCGTCAAAAGCCGAATTACGTTGCGCCCGGTGCCAGAGCATCAGCTACTGCTCTAAACAATGCCAAACAGCCGATTCGCAATGCCACCAACTTCTCTGCACGAAGTTCATCCAGCAAACCGCCCGCCCTTCCCCACAACATCGCCTCGGCCTTGAATTCCCTGACTCCGGTGCCGGTCCACGCTTCGTTTGGGTGAAGTGTGAAGCACGCTACGAAGAAGATGAAGGAATATACCATGTCCCGGATATGAAACCTTACTTCGAACACGCAACGGGCTACTCATGGCCAAGGCCGCGCCTGATACGACGGAACTTGAGGCTCGATCGTCCCCTGCGCGACGCTATTGAGCTTACAAGTCGAGATGCATTTCTCATGGATGGGTCAGTACATAATTCAGCTGTGTATGTGGCTGTGTCCTTTGGGGGATTAGGAGATGTACTAGGGGATTGGCGCGGGCCTATCGTCGTGTTGAGAGCGAAAGGTTGCAGTATCGATCCACACGATTATTTGGACATCTCCATGGATGATTTCCGATGTGTTATCGATTACTTTTGTAAATTTGATGATTGATTACATTCACGGAAAGTTGCCGGGATCGCAATGCGGAAGATTGTTATAGGAATGTCTATTTTAGAATGGTAGTTAACAAGATAACTGCGAATGCGGCAACTTGTCTCTCCGTCCGGCGCAACACTAAGCGGCCTGAAGCCGATGCGCTTGTCGCATCCGAACTCGTCTACGAAGACAAGGTGGTAGGACCGATAGGAGGACATATTATGCAGTCAGTAGTCTTGGCGATCTACATCCCGTTCTTTTGCAATGCTATTCCTGGCTGTACTGTAGTGAAGTACTGCAATGAAGAGCCACCGTGATTGATCTCAGTTCAATGCTGTATGCAAGTCAGCAAATACCAAAGCAGGATTACATTCACATTGTAGGTCTATGCTCATGTGCAGAATATGCTGACCGTCATCAATATGTTCATCTGTCATCACCACATTTGTGCCACAGGTGCTCTCCACGTCTCCAGCATCGGATCAATGACCGCTTCGCTTGTGCGTGCTACTTTGGTTGATGGTCCTGACGCGTCTTCTTCTTGCTCGTCTGGAACATCTTCTTCGGTCGCGGTACGTTTACGCTTCCGACCACGTTTCTTCCCTCCCTCGCCTCCATCTGCCTGCATCGTTGCCTTTGGCCGGCCGCGCTTTGCTTTACCTAGAGCCTTTTTGGCAACATCTTGCTTAGCACGTTCTGCACGGTCTGCCCGGATTGCTTCGAGATCTTCTTGTCTCATTACCCGTCCTTCACCATTCTTCCCAGGCTTCTTCAGGATATCTGATTTCGTATTTCGGCGAGTCTTAGCCTCGTTGTTAGCAGCCTTGAGAAGCCCAATGTAATTCTGGTTAAGGGCTTGTTGGGCAATGGACCTTTCGGCGGCGTTGGCAAGCTTCTGAATCAGTCTGTGATGACGCATGTCGTTTCGCTCATTACTATAAGAATCTTGCTTAATAAGGCCGAGCAGTTATGTTACAGCTTCCGACGACACGGGTGTCACTGGCGTCTGGATTACTCTATTCTGTGTACTTTCAACTTCGTGGGGTACTTGAATAGCCAGTAGAGCGTCTGGCTTTACGATACCACGAAGAACCCTCGAAGGGTTGAACGGAAATAGGCCAGTCTTGGCCCAGCCAGTAAGTATATTCTTCTTCGTCATCGCCCTTTCTCTGGCACGGCTGTATATGGCAGTGAAGTGTTCTTTGTTAACATTCGTCAGACCTCCACGGTAGCGGCGCTCGACCTCGTCTCGGTACGCTGTTTTCAATGGTCCAAAAACCAATACATCGCAGGGCTGTGTCTTGTGAGACGTATGCGAGGGCAGTCTATATAGGATAATATTATTCTCGAGGCAAAACTCAATTATCTCAAGGGTTTCATGTGTCCCAAAGCCATCGCAGATGAGTATGCGTGGTTTCCCGTCAGCACGAGCTTTAGTCTGAGGGTCAAAAACACGTTTAATCCACTCTAGGCTGATGAAAGAGTCATTGTAACCTGTTTCACAAAGACCATAGAACCATCCAGGAGTAGGGTATGTCGTCCAGTTACTCCTATAAGTAGATGCAGGCCAGATAATCATCGGATTGAGATACTCACCGCTTGCTGACACGCATTCAATAGCAGTTACCATCGTCCGCTTTGTGCCAGTTCCTCTATAGCCCCGTGCATTATCCTTACCTACGAGGACTTTGACAGAGCCAAGCATAGAAAGCATGATACCTGTCTCATCCATGTTATAGACGTTCCATGGCTTAACGTCGGTTCGATGGATCTCTTCTTTCACCACATCGAACCAGTGTACCACCTTGTCATATATGTTATTATCATGACGCTCCCACGGCATAGGCCTGTTGTTCCTCGATTTAATTTGTGGGTGGCGGCGACGGAAGGCCTGAGGCCAATTCTTGTTCGGCGGTTCGGAGGGTCGGTTCGTGGCACGTCGACTAGCGATACAAAAGGCAAGTGCAGGTATATACTTAACACGTATAGGAGTCCCAACTGCACTCATTCGTAAAATAAAAGCAACGAGAGCTTTCTCTTCGGGTGGGGTGAGGTATTGCTAGCCTTAAGCCTTCTCCTTCATAGAAGGTCGTCCGCGCTTCCGGTAGTAATCAGTGTGGTAGGGAATCACTTCTTCGGTCTCTACGGGGGAAGTCCAGTTAGCAGGCACATCTATAGAGGCAGTTTGCGCCAGCACTCGACTGGCTGGCTCCATGTTTGCTATGGTGTTGCGAATGCTGCCATTTGGGCCAGCACGACGCACAGCGCAGCTCCGCACCTCCTGGACCGAACAAAGGAACGCGTTCATGCTAAAAATAGGACTCACGTGACTAGCATAGATGCTTCGAGAAGCGTGCGCCACACCTTGATTCCATCAAGCTAGCTCAGGAACAACGCCTCATACGATACGGTATGCCAAGATATGATGTAAGCACGCTA
This sequence comes from Pyrenochaeta sp. UM 256, assembly GCA_000359685.2. Lineage (NCBI taxonomy): Eukaryota > Fungi > Ascomycota > Dothideomycetes > Pleosporales > Cucurbitariaceae > Pyrenochaeta > Pyrenochaeta sp. UM 256. The sequence continues at coordinate 8,030 of AOUM02000123.1, read as the reverse complement.
AACTCAGCGGCTAAGGCACGGAGTTGAGTCTTATTCACGGACAAATCCGGGATATACTTTTTCAAGTTCGAGCATCCGTATAAATCTCGGGATATATTCTCCTATTATCAGTCTATTTAGCTATCATCCCGATATACGTCATACCTTTGGTTCTAGTGCTGATACTAGGGTGTAAACGTAAAGCAGCTTCCGGTGGATGAAAAGGCACGAGCGACAGCACGACTCAACACTATGTATCTTTTCGCCACAAGCTCTCATCTGACAAAAAAACGCCCACAGAATAAGTACATAATGTTACAGAGCGATAGAAGCAATATAGAAATATTTAAGATGTCAAATCTGTGAAATACTTGCGGCACGGGGGTGTTTGCGTGACGCATGGATGCACGTTACCTGTTGTATGAAAGGCGTTGGTGGCGGTGAATTATGGGACAGCCGAGAAGCAATACGGTGGGACGATGGTAGGTTGTAACCTGGAACTGAGCTAGGCCCTGCAGCTGGAGGTAAAACCTTTGGAAATGCTAGGACTGCAGTGGCTAAAGGCGACGAATAGACAGCTTCTTTAACAGTTCCACCAACAGAACTATTTTATGAGGACCGTGCTCTGGCCTTGCGATGCTAGAGAGATCTAAGGTAATTATAGATGGAGAATGAAATGAAACATTGAAGAGAGCCGAAAAAGTAGAACCAGAACATATTTCCAACCGTATCGTCCGTATAGCTCATTCCTATTCTCGTGCTCGTGATGCCGATTATAACGCCAGTGAGACTGAATCATACTGCCGTAAATATCTTCAAACGTCGCTCAACTTTTGCAGAGAGTAATATTATTAAAGGGAACAAGATAACGAGGCAGTTTATGGTAATATCACAAACAGTAAACAGCCAAAGAAGGCTATAAGAAATAGATAGTTATAGTCTGGCGCATCCTGAGCGGGTCAGCGAGATTCGAAGTTTCGGATCCTAGAAGATTTACCAGAATCGCAGGCTGTGAACGGGTAACCAATTATACACATAGCCCAGCTCACAGCAACCGCTGTTAAGCTGGCATACTAAGCTCTTCGGAGAAGGCGAAAGTCGTCTAGTAAGGGGAAGAATAAAACTAAGGTCGCAATTTTAACGAGCTAAAGGCAAGTTGTGATAAGGACTATAGTGGCGAGTTGAAGCTTGATGAACGTGTTGTTGAGCTGTAACTATGCTATGTCATCAGGTGAGAAAGCGAGGTGGACGAAGCCGCGGACAAGAAGAGTTATGACAACGGTGCTCGTAAGGAATATTAGAAGGCTACTATGCGAAATAACGTTATTATATGGCTTTACGAAGACTGCTTTTTAGACCAATAATTAGTATATACTAGAACAGGCAGCAAAACAGAAGAATAACCAGATAGATACGATAAAGGCTTTCTCGGTAATCATTTTATTTGCAGATAGGTTAAGTAAGTTAAAGTCAACTTATGCACTTTACCTAGGATAAACTTAGCCATATAAGATTCAATAAGCGCCCTAAAGTGGCGCAGTGTTAAATAAAAGCTAATTATAACTATAAGAGTCTGCTTGTCTCCAGCGTACTCAAAATAACAGCTTTAACGTTGTCCTGTTATTCTATGGGTCTATAACTATAGATATATAGTTAATAACCTAAGCGTGAAGAACGCATAGAGTTTCTTACGGGATTTAGAGAGTACTTACTCTAATAGGTTTCTAAGGAAATAGTAATACTTAGTATATCCTTCTTTTCTATAAGCCATCTCCACTAACGCTAGAGGACGTTGCTTATCTTTCGGTAAGTTTTCATAGCAAGAGATATATATAGGGAGTTAAGTGAAATTTCTAATACAAGCAGCCCGTATCATCTATTTGGCGATATAACTTATACATTACAGACAAGTACTCGTTCAAGGCGGATTGCAGGTATGCGCTTAATAGGGCTTGGGCGGACCTGCCTTAAGGCTAATTGGCTGTATATACGCGCGCCCAGAGATCCTAGCGGCTAGGCCCCGTTAGTTCTAATAGGAGAAGCTAGTTATGCTGCGTGTGCCCTAAATTAGATAAGTTAGGTATTAGTCATTAGTTAGTCCGTGCCACCTGCAAAGTGCGGCCGTGCGACTCGATACTCCTATTTGGGGTTTCACTTACACACAACGATAAAGTTAGGTCCTAATTAAAATCTTCGGCGTAGTAAGCTCAAATAGCTAAGTTAAAATGTGATTACTATTTAGCCTAACTAATGTCACGTTACTTATAGCTTCCTCCTAAGTTACTTTAATAGCTTTGAATCCGAACTTTCCTGCTATTTTACGCGAAGTAAACGGCGGTTATAGTTCTCCTGTACAGGGCTATAACGGGTCCGCTCGCTTTTAAGATAGTTAACTTAACTTACACTATTTCACGATTTCCTATGTAGGTCTAGCCGTAGTAAAGGTTACTGCTTATATATTAAAGTACTTTACTGAGACTAAACCTAACGAGGATAGCATAAGGCTTTTGCCCATTAAGGGCTAGTCTAGTACTATATTTCTAAAAGCTACGTCAACGGTTCTAGCATGCTAGCAAAATGGAGGCCAGATAAGCCAATAGGAGCTTTTATTACTAAGAAAAACCCTTCTAATAATATAAGGCAGAAGAGTGTTAAGCATATTAGAAGCCTTAAAAAGAACAATTTTAAGAAGTCATCTATTAGGGCTTACGAGATCAATGTAGTTTTAGAGATGCAGAGAATGTTCCTGCTCAAATTAGCAGAGCGGGAGAATCAAGTCAACAAATTGTCAATCAACTTACAAGAGAGCCTTAAAGTCTTTAAAGTAAATACTATACAGGCACTTAAGAAGATATAGAGCAATACTTAGCCCTAAGAGAACCTAATCTAATACTGTTCTCTAAACTAGTTATAATTCAGGCATGTAACAACAGAGTACAGTAAGTTAAAAAAGTTAAATCCCTAATTAGCAAGGCCGCAACTATTCAAACGTCACTAACATTACATTATATATGCGTCACTTTTAAGAGGCTCTTTAGGATAGCCCTGCAGCGTATTTATTTGGCTATATATATAAGTTATTAATAGGTACTACTTCATATCAGAGCATCGCAAGAAGGGAATATACGCAACCAAATCTTATGCGTAGGCGCGTTCCTCGCGACCGCATCCGCACAATCTACTCTTTCTCTTCAGAATAATCAGCTCGCTCCCCCAGACTGTGAACCAAAGGTACCTACAAAACTTAGTTTCTATTACTTAAGACTTATTTAAAACCTAAGCTTCTAACCTGCTTAGATACGCGTTAGCGAAATTATAAAGTACTAATCTCATCTTTACGTGATTGTGTCTTAGCCGATTAACTAAATAACGTTGCTTCTATTGCTATCGAACTAGGACTTTGTTACCGTTTCTATACGTAAGATCTATTTGCCTGTTACCATACCGCGAATTCCTAATCAACTAATGTAGTGATAAAATATGTCAATCAATATATACGGGCTAGGGGGGGAACGATGCGTGGTTCCTAGGTATTATGGAGGTTGATAATACTTTCAAAGAGAAAGTAGGAAGCTACAAATGCGCAAGTGGGACTATATCTACTAATTGCCTAGGAAGTGCAAACATAACTATATTAGGAGACGTAGTAAATCCCACAGTGTCTCAGCATTAGACTGGTAATTCATAGTTCATCTGTAAAGCAATGTAACTTACTTCATATAAAGTACTTCAAGTGGTCGCCTAACTTCGTACATTTCAGGCTAGGAGTTGCTAGCGCACGGCCTGCGCAGGATACAAACAACTATCCTCATTATTAACGGTCCTCCAAGTGTATATATATTGCCCAATCTCACTTATATCTTTAAGACTTACTACACATTGCTTGATCGTGCTTTCCGTAGTAGAATATAGTCGCCATGCGAATGAAGTATAGTTGCCATCTAAATTATTTAACCTACTTAACCCAAAATAGATGCCACATCTCGCGCCAGCCCTATAGACATTTAGGCAATTAATGTTTAGGTACGTCAGCTTCTCTATGTCAGAAAGAGGTGAGATAGCGTCACGCTAGATCAAAATGGCGCTGAAAGTGATATATTACAGCTCTAAGCTCTCCAGGGATTTTATAATACTACACATCAGAAGTGTAAGCGAATTAGAGTTAAAATACAATTCGGTGAGTATTAGAGAGCGGATGCGCAGTAGTTTCAGATCCCTACACAAGGCTTGCGAAAATAAGAAGCAATATTTATTATTGTCCTCTTCCTTGTTAGGGCGAAAATGAAGTTGCAACGTAGTTAATGACAGTATTCTATTGCAACCATAAGCGATGCAGCTAGCGTCCGATTTGGCTGTTTCCTCACGAGTTAATATAATTCTCTACGCCTAGGATGGAGGACCTTACCACGCTTGCTATTAATATAAGCGCTTATCGTAAGCGTTGTCAGGAATGTGAAGTCAAGAGAAATGATATTAATGGCCGTTCCTGCTCCTGTAGGGATTGGGGCGCTATAGTATTAGCTTAGTTACTTACAAGCCAGGACGCGGAGGACCTTAAGGCTAGAGCGCTAATGTTGTATAGCAGGTGTAAGGTGTTATAAGAGACGTGAGCAGAGCGACTCTAACCTGGACATAGAGTGTTCTTTAAGCTCATCGCCTAAAGCAGGTTGGCTTACGTGAAATTCCTCTAAACTCGTAAGCAAGCACAATGGTCCTCTAATAGTATGCTATGAGATAGCGGTCTTGAAAACACGTAAGGCTTCTGTGTTCTAATACCACTCTGGTGCAGCATCGAGCTCGAGTTCAGACAGAGCGGGTCCTAATTTATTGTGCCGCACATCCGTTCTTGTTATCAGAACAGCGAAACTTACCGTATCTATAGTGACCTTCTTAACGTATGTACTAAGGTTCTGAGCAATTAAATCAAAGCGTGCTAGATCTGACTGCACGAAACGTATATTTACGTCCTTAAAACAACGATTCCTAAATGTATCATAAAGCGCCTCGTTCAGGTATTTGGCTAAGAGGCGCACTTTTGCTAGGTCCTAATCCAGGAGAAAATAGGCGATGCGCAGCAGAAGCTCTATGGGTAAGTCTCCTAACGGATAGCTTGGGGTAAAGGTAATCCGTTAGCTTAAATAAGGCACTGGAGCTGGCTTTAGGGAGTGATGTTAGACTAGCGCATCTATAGGACGGGTGGGTGACTGTTATACCATGATTATCAATTACGTTAGATAATGGCACTTTTTCGATCGTGAAGGGAAGTTATAGAGTAGTCAGTAGTAGGACGACGGGAGCGAACAGCGCGGCGCGATGCGTGCGAGACTAGTATCGCTCACAGCGCACGGGACAGTTCGAAGCTCCTAAGCCCCCACATAGCGCTAACACTAACCGGAAAAGTGCCCTGTAAGCTGACTATAGAAGATTGCTAAAAACTGAGAACGATTCTAACTACTACTATACGCTGAGCCAGTTGAGTGCTAGTGTAAGGGCGCGCTGCTACTGTTAATTAGTTCTAATTAAAGTAAGTTAGTAAGAAAGTAAATATCTTAAGTTAATATTTTCTATATAATTAGATAACATTACTCATAAATAGGCGGAGACACGATTATTAGTTACTTAAGTTGCGGATAGCGCTGTGTTTATGCCACTTTTGATTTAAGCTGTCCAATCACAGCGACTCGCGATTAAAGCGCTCGTCATACGCTCTCTCACCCTAGTTCGTGGACGGTGGTATCACTCCAAGTATCCCTAACTAACATCTACTAGAGTAATAATAACGATAAACTCCTTTTGGCTAACGCTTAGGCGAGAATGTGGGAAGAAGAAGTAACCTACGGTGAAATCGTTTGACTCTGAACGACGCTAACTTTTGTATAATTAGTTTATTTCATTAGGCAGAGGCTTTCTATTTCTGCTTGCTTCTGCAGAGGCGGAATACCTCAACTACATAAAAGCGAAACTCTTGCCACATAGGCTTTTAATCGACCTTAACGCTAGGGAGCCTAATTATAATGCCTTGCACAGGTATCCGTATCATGCAGACTCTGCGCTAGACGTCCAGTCCTACAGAACCCACTCGACCGTCTATCCTTCAACTGACTGGCGTGACCATCTTTTAAGGGCTCTGCAAGGTCCGACCCCGGATAACGTCACAACACTTTCCCTAACCGTTGAGAGGAGATAGCCAAATCTTGGTCATAATCAGCTATCTGAAATATTAACAGTAACTTCCACGAATAAAAGCGAACTTGCGACGAAGTAGAATATTTCAACAGGTGGTATCGTAAATGTATCTGCACTATGGCCTCAAGTAAGATCAGTAGCATCACCTTCCTAGATGTCCTCAGATTGGAACGGAAGTCCTATCCATAAAAGAGTTTTTATATAGTCTAAAGATACACCGACCACACATTGGACTTATACTCACAATTAGCTAGTCTCTATCTACAGAGAACCCTTTGACAATATTATAAGCATTATTAAGCTTAGTGACTCTGCTTTCAGAGACGATGCCGCAAGTTTCATAAAGGATCTATGCTCTAAATAGGATTAAGAGGGTGTCTGGTCTCGTCTTCCCCTAAGTAATCCAGCAACTGGCGGTTCCTTAGTCAAGAGAATGCTTTAAAGCCTTTAATGTGCGGAAATTATTAAATATAACGCTACTGTTAATCTAGTAAGGCTGAAGATAGCAAGAATTCTTCTTCATCACTACTATGAGCAGACTTATATCGCGCTAGAACAAGATCTAAGTTTATTAAGCCGTCTCTGTCAGGGTAAGCGCCCAGCTGGCGTAGCCACGGACATCATCTTAGAGCGAATATACGGTATAACAGAGATAAGTAAAAGACGAAGGAATAGCCTGGAGTGGCATAAACGAATTAGTAAGAGATGGTTATACGTTACTTCGTATCTTAGTGTTAGGATCGTGTTAATATGCAGCCGTAGTCTAGAAACTTATGTGTAAGGTTTCTTCTATAATGATTAACTTATACTATTAACAAAAACTCCTTAGGAACGACCCTAAAAAGCTTTCTAATAGAATGTTAATGATCCTTCTAACGTACATAATACATAGGTACCCACATAGCGTTCAGGTTAGTTGAATAGTTAACTACTTGGTTCAAGGCATAATTGCGGGAGCTGTGCCCGAACTGCCAGATGGAGTCTTAATAAGCCTTATTAATGATTACCGGCAAGCGGAGGAAAAGATACACACTAATCTCAAGCAGAACTGGCAGCCTGTAAAGCAACCAGGAAGATTTACTCAGGTAATCCCTTAGCAGCTAATTTTTACAGCGTTTATAGATACACGAAAAAGTTTATATAAAGAAAAAGTTTATATAAAGAAAAGGTTTATGTAAAGAAAAAGTTTATATAAAGAAAAGGTTTATGTAAAGAAAAAGTTTATACAAAGAAAAGGTTTATATAAAGAAAAGGTTTATGCAAAGAAAAGGTTTATACAAAGAAAAGGTTTATGCAAAGAAAAGGTTTATGCAAAGAAAAGGTTTATATAAAGAAAAAGTTTTTACAAAGATGCCCTTTTAGCGCATACTCCTTACTATAAATGCCTATGCGGCTTTCCTCCTGTCGCATCCTGACAATAGCAGCGACTATACTATTCGTCTCCACCTACCTAGGCCAACACCCTATCATTTCTATTATGCGCTAGTAGGACGTAATATAACGGAACCTTCTAAAGCACCTGTCTTTAATTCTAGTTCTGCAGTAGAAGGCTCTTCGTACTAGAACTTAATCTATAGCATTCTATATATAGTACTTTTCTTAGACTAGACAGTTATATTACCACAAAGTCCTATCCGTAGCCCTAGACAATCCTTATTCTCAAGCAGCCGTAGTATTATTATCGTGCACTAAGATGCACTAAACGAGTGTTGCAGTAAGAAGGCTAGGCATTCCTTAATTACTCCTAAAGTACTTGTGCATTTCTCAATAGCCTACTAAAGTATATCTATATTCCATCCATTAAGAAAGTCTCTATGATAACTATAACCAGTTACGTCTCTATTACTTAATATATACTCTCCGTC
>AOUM02000122.1:0-23982 GCA_000359685.2 Pyrenochaeta sp. UM 256 | reverse complement strand
CAACAACAGTGGTGAGAACAACTTCAACGAGCCATACAACAACAGTGGTGAGAACAGCTTCAATGAGCCATACAACAACAGCGGTGAGAACAACTTCAACGAGCCATACAACAACAGTGGTGAGAACAACTTCAACGAGCTATACAACAACAGCGATGATGTTAACCTCGACCAACTAATTGGCAGCGGCACTAAGATCAATTTCGACGACGTCTTGCAGATGAAATTCGATCCGAATTAGAACCTTGTCTGAGCGCCGCATCCGTATCATACAGCTGTAGGCCATCGCAACTATGAGACACCGGATACGACCATCAAATATGGCAATTACATCAGCAGTGCTAGTAATGGATGTCCCTGGAGCATGGTTAAGAGTTTCATCCTTTCATTGACAGTTAGGATTTGGGAAACTGAGAATTTTTGGGTGGAAGTTGATCACTTATGATGACTTTTCAGAGACCTAGTGGGGAAAAATGTACTATACTATCCGAAGATCAGATCTTGGAATGGAGGCTGCTTGCGATAGGTAATTTTGAATCCTTCGGCAGCCATTCGCATGTCTCGGACATCGAGAAGTTGATGTGGCCCAGAAGTCTATTTCGGTCGAGTTCGCCAGGAATACGTAGAATGAACCATTTGCCTCATGATTCGAATTTCGAATATCGCAATATGGTTCCAGTAGTCGTATCCACGCATCATTGTCAGACCTTGGCTTGAGCAACACACGGGCATACCGTGTCCGCCTAAAACTAGACGTGATGGTGCCTGGCGAATTTCGATCCTCAAATTAAGCTAGACGATCTCATGAAGCATAGTTTGTCACAATGACCGCCACTGCCGAACCTCAAAGATTAAATCCCTTGCATCGCATTCGCGTGTAAAATACTGTAAATGGTTTGACCGTGTATAGATACACGCCTGAACTTCTTCTTCTAATGCTATCTTTGTTCCATCATAAACATTCAGTTATACAGATGCTGTTATGTATTTTCAATAATACCTTGGAGCGTAGGTGACCGGCCTCACAGGTTCCAGAAAAGTCCGATTCCTGAAATCGAGCATGGGCACGTAGTTGGGCAAGTAGTTGGGCACGTAGTTGTATAGGCAAATAGTTGGGCAAGTAATTGAAAAGGTAGTTAATTAGGTGGCTGGACAGATGGTAGAGGTACTAGATAAGTACCAGACTGCAGAATAAACAATTAGTAGGCTGATAAGGTTTGTTAAATCGTTCGCTAGATAATTCACCAAAGAGTATATCAGACTCCTCCTAAGCAGCATGCCACAGGGCATACTAAAGAACTAGGCAACCAGCACACTAACAAGTTAAGAAAACAGCTTATCAGATAGTTCGTTTCTAACAGTGTACTTATACTGTTGTTTGATATCAAGCTCAAGGTAGGGGGAGCAGGTTTCGACCCGCAATCGGCAGGAAGATAGAAATTGATTGAAGTACTACATGGCGAGGAGGTGTCGGGTGAGCTGTACGAACCTCCTCAGTAACGATGTTACCTCGTTGCCAAATTTATATCACGTGAACGTGCCTATCTACTACACCACAATACATATCTACTAAGAGTATTGCTCCGACTTAGATCCACGCCCTCAGGTTCAACAAGTTCAGTGTATCTGAATAGAATTACTGTTTGTAAAACCTTTTATTAACTTTGAACTACATAGTACCCCTTCATCTGGTCTACGAACTCGATAGACGTGTTCATGCAAAGGGCTACTCTCCGGTTCCATTTGCTGCTTGCCCCAAACAAGCTACGTTGATTCAGAAACCAAACAATTTTCCTAATAATACAAAGCTATGTCTATTCATAGCAGCATCAAAATTAACTTGCCTAATCAATAAAAGACTTAGATGAAACTTTTCTTTACCCTAAATCCCACGTAAGAAGTTCGCAAACCTGATCCGCTATACCACGCACAAAGAACGCCTTGGAAACTTTTGCCTCTATCGAGACTAATCAGCCTGGTGGACGAAGTCTGCCTTGTTGATAGTCGAAGCCCAGTACGTCCCGTGATTAGTTGTCATTCTACTTCAGCATGCAAGACATCTCAGGAGTTTAAGTTGGCGTGATATTCCTGTTGAAGTCAATCTCCCCAGTAGCACCAGGGTTCAGAGTCTTTTTCGTAGCTTCAATCCTGACGCGGACAGGCAAGTGCCCAACGGTCTCGACTTGCACCTTCTTTTCCTCACAGACAACTGTGAACTGTTTGCCATATCTTCCGCTATACGTCTTACTGTCTCCCAGCAGTCGGCTTAGGGTCTTGTAAGGCTATAGTGACGGCTGCGTGGTCATGGTATGAAATGTAGGGCAAATTATGTCTCCTATTTGCGCTCATGGATGGCGTAGGTGGGCGGCACAATCGTACTTTATACAATGCGTTGAGAAACTCCCATCGTAAAGTTAATGTATTGATGAAAGTCGCTGAGGCCTTCAGCTTGTAGTGGGGCATGGCGGAAAAGATCCGAAGATAGAGACTTTATATCAGCCGAAATGTATTCCTTCCTTGGGATTGTATCAAAACCTTGGAACTAGTCATAGTCGAGGTTTAGGTGTTAAATACCGTACCCGTAGTTTTCGTTTGGTACGGTTCCGAATGAGGAGAGGAAGTCATCGAGCAGACAATCAGTGTTAGGAAGAATTTCCGGGTTTGGGAAGTAGTAGAAGCTAATCTTTTCCTTGAATCCTTTCGTGGCAAGGCGATAGAGCCAAGGATGTTTGTGAATTGGTGACCTGACGAAGTTGCGGATCGGACAAAGTCAACGATCTTTGCAGTTATCGCATGTGCAGTTGTAGCTCGCCGGTCGCCATCGCTTGAGCCCCTCATCATAGAAAGCTTCCGTGCATCTTCGTTTGCGCTCGACTGCAAGGCCTCGTGGATTTTCCCATCGAAAGGGTCGAGTCCTGCTACGATCGAACAACTTGAAGGACCGAGCAGCAGCCGAATGAGAGATTCGAGTAGGACGGCGATGGTTGAACTTTTTGATCTCAGGAAATAGGTAACTAAGAACATGGAAAGTTAACTTAGTGGGTGGAGAAGCTGTTCTATCCATGATAGCTAATGAACGTGTCAGTTAGGTGTTCATTCAAAGAGATGATCCTGTCCATACTTGGATCAATATCGGGTAAGCTAATCTCTATCCCTCCAAGGCAGATATTGGTGTGATCCATGCTTTATGTCGCAAAGTACAAATAATGGTGATATTCCAGGAAAGCTGTGTGTGTGTGTGTGTGTGTGTGTGTGTGTGTGTGTGTGTGTGTGTGTGTGTGTTTGTCTCGTGGAGTGAGCTGGTGGGAGGAGCTGGTGGGAGGAGAAGTAGTGGTGGAGCTGTTATGACGGACGGAGAGACTGAGAGGAGAGGCTAAGGAGAGGCTAAGGGGAAGATAAGGAGAAGCTAATATATCTAGTGGATCCAAGGTTCAATTTAAATCGAGCTTCTCAAAGAGATGAAGCCATTCCAGCTACTTTTACTCAGAATATTGACCTCTGGTTGATGACGCAGTTCGTCCTCGCCCGTAGCACCACGGAACAATTTGAGCACTACCCGTCATTTTCATCGGCACCTTCCTGTACATGAGCGTTGTCATGTTGGTCAAGGGGCCTTATGATCTCATCTACATCACCAACCCAATTTTCGTCATCCTCGTCCTCATCGTCCTCATAGTCCTCATCGTCCTCATAGTCCTTATCGTCCTCATCGCCGACTTCGTCCTCAGACTCTAGTTCGTCTCCATCAGGTTCATCTCTATGGAGTTCGTAGTAGTCACCGTCGCCAATATCGTCGATGTTGTTCTGGGCGCCATCATGTTCGAAGCGTAGGTCGTCCATCATGTCCAATTCCTCTGCTTCAACGTCTATATCCAGGCGGTGAAGTCGTTGCATAGTGATCCTGTTCTCTTCTAGATGACGAGCTGCAGCTGCTGCCCGTTCCGTTTCTATCTGTTTTGCCTTTGCCGCCTTGGCCTGTTCTCGCCTTAACCGACGGCGTTCTTTCTCTTTCCCAAATTCCCTCGACTTTTGCCGCGCAGTTGCCATCTGTAAGAGGTTATTAATGAAGTTCGGTTGTTGTTAGAGTAGTGAAAAACATACCGTCATGCCAAACTTATCCCTGCTCCAGTGCGCCATCTTCGCCATCAATTCTCTCATATCTGTATCTGGATCCAAGACATCAGACGCTTTCTGGCTCTTCTTTTTCGCAAGGCGCCTAACGTAAATCTCTATCGATTTTTTAGCGCAGTAGTTGTATACATAAACGTTGTTCTTTTGACCCGGTCTGACTGCACGGCAGCTGCACTGAGCGGTCAATGCTGGATTCCAGCAAGGGGTAAGGTGTATAACAGTCGTGGCTATTGGTAGATTTAGCCCAAGGCCGCCTGATCGATTGGTCATCAGGAGATAGTCGAATCCGTTGTCTGCTGTTGTAAACTTGTCGATGGCTTCCTCTCGATCAGTTTGTGTCACCCATCCGTCGTATCGAAGACACATGAAGCCATTGTGCGTCAGGGCGGCATCGGCCACATCTAGTGCACAGAGGAACTCTGAGAAGATAATGAACTTGCCCTTCTGCCTCTCTCTTCGAAACCGCACCAGCCTAATCATCGAGTTCATCCGGGGCGAATCCCAGCCAGTTTCCATTTTCTTGCGGAACTCTGCTCGACGTTGCAGAGAAGCTTGTTGGGTACCACAAGACTTCTTCGGTACCGTGTTGATTCCATCACTTTCGATTGCGAATAGATACTTCTCAATGGTATTTTCGGAAAGCCCTCTGGGGCCCTCGAAGAAGTCTTCATCACCAGCCTCGCCGTAACCTGCGTTGGGACATTCCGGATGAACAAGTGAGAGCCTAGAGCGTGTAATGGCTGGAAAAGTCTCCTTGCTTGATAATGGCCCGCGATATCCTTTGCGTAGACGCCGGTGCTGTTCCAATTCGGCCCGCTTCACAGGATCCCATATATGTCTGACCATCTCTTGGACCATCGTCTGCTCTGCCGTCAACTCATTAGAGATAGTCCGTTGGAATGCAGGCTTGAATTTAACCACGGGTTCGTCATCGAAGAGGTCGGTGACGCGAAGTCGAAGGGATAAGCCTTTGAGGGTTGAGGCCAACGCTGCTGTGAGTTCTTGGTTCAACATGGTGCTTCGCGCTTTTCTGCTACTTCGCTTCTGCATGAAGTACTAGTTGTTGATCAGCAAAAGTCCAGTTCAGACATATTTAAAGATAAGACATACCTCTTTGAAAAGATTGAAATCCAACCAAGGTGACACGCGCATGAATGCTAACATCCCTTGGACGTCTGTATAGTCGTTCTGTAACGGAGTACCTGTGACTGGTAATCTGAACTTGCCCTGGAGTTTACAAGCAGCCTGTGCGATTTGCGTGGAGGGATTTGCGATAACGTGGGCTTCATCCAAAATTATGAACCACCAGCTGATCGCGAACAATGGGAACCTTCCGCGCTTTGGATAGTTGAAGGGTAGTCTCAGGCGAAGCCAATCCGACCAACTTGCCTCACTGACGATCATTCTTTCGTTCTCCATTCGAACTATTGTATAAGTGGTAAGAATCACATCGTAGGTCTCGAGTTGCTCCACCGTATAGTTGGTTGTGGTCACTTCGCCCTTCAGTTTACCGTCGTCTGTTCACTCAGAGGTAAGCTTCTCCATAAAAGTTCGGCAGATCAGATCTTTGAACTTACGGTAGACGCACACTTTAGGGGAAGGCCTCACCTTCTTCATGAAGTTTGTCTTCCAATCTCCGAGCAGGGCGCGAGGAACAACGACCAAAACAGGACCAGTTCGAGTTCCGTTCATCAGGCCCATGTGTAGGAGAAGCGCTGCATATATGTCAGAACGCAGATCAACCCATGCCCAATGTAAGACATACCAATGACAATGAGCGTCTTGCCTAATCCCATCTCAAAGGCTAGAAGCGCACAATGATGATCTTCCAAGATCCAGGCTAGTCTCCCAACAGCAGCTAGTTGGTGGGCCCAAAGTTTCGTGATCGAGTCTTGGAAGCCGACCATCTCTGGTGGAGGTCCGCGAAGATCATGTGAGCATGATTTGTAGCCCGATGGCATGCGAGAGCCGGCTCGTACAAGTTGGAATGCGGTGTCCATATGACCTGATCTCTTTCGGATGGACAGTTCATCTTCTTCTTCGCTCTTCTTCTTCTTCCTCCCACTCCTGGTTGTTGCTGTTTGCTGCAATGATGTTTGCAAGTTTCCATTCTCTTCCTCATCGCTGTCGGCTTCCACAAGTGAACTAGATGGATGTTCGAGCTGGCTTTCGTGTAATAGCTCTTCCAAGGTGGGCGGGCCAAACGTTGTATCCATAAGATCGTCTAGTGTTGCCCAAGGATTCGGATCCGAGTCTGATGTAGTCGCAACTGATTCGAAAGATTCTGTTGCGGGAGATTTGAGCCAACTAAGCTCGTCATCTGTCGAATTCATGATGCTGGCGTTCTGGCGTTCGTTGCGGACTACTGAGAGCTCTAGAAAGGCTTCAGCTGATGTCCCGAAGGTGACAGTTACGGGAGCACAAAGGCAGGTGGTGTCTGCGAGCGGGTGTGTTTGAGTGGGCGGTATCAGGAAGCCGGTATGAGCAGGCAGCGTTTGAGGGTGGGTGCGAGCAGGCGGCAGGCGATTTTTAAGGGTGCGTGATATGTGAGGGTGGGTGTGCGAGCAAGTGGTGTTTAAGCGCAGGCGGTATTTGGGAGTGGTTATGCGAGCCGGTGGTCTTGGAGAATGCGTGGTATGTGAGAGCTGGGTGGTGTATGAGAATAGGCGGTGTTTGAGAGCGGTGGTATTGGAGGAAGGGTGGTGTTTGAGAAAAGAAGTTATATGTAAGAGGAAGTGAAAGCGGGCCCGGAGCAATATAATCCGTAGCCGAGCCACGAGCCACGCTATGACATGAATTGAGAGAGTAAAGTCCGTCGAACTACTTTGGAGTCGAACTACTTTGGAGTCGAACTACTTCGGAGTCGAACTACTTTGCTACTGATATTGGAGAGAGCATTCTGTGGAAATCTTTCACTACCGAAGCGAGCTACGTCATTGCTCGAGCCGTGTATATACATTATTCACGCCACTTTCACACAACATTTCTTCTCCTCTCCTTCAATAGATACAGACCGCACCCCAGCCAGATCCAGGAATACGCTTCTCACCAGTCACCACAACCTCAAGGCTCTTTACGTATGTCATAGCTCCTAGAACCAAAATCCTTTTGCTGACGATCCAAGACTAAACGACGCCGTGCATCATGGCTCCACCTATCAATGATAACGACAAAATGATCGCGCAAATTCGGCGCATCTTTTCGATTCAAGCTAAGATTCGCCAAGATCAGGCAATCTACGACAAGGCTGTTGCCGAGCAGGCCGATCTCGATGCTCAACTCGCTGCTGTCCAACTTAGCGAGGCTGGACTCAAAATTTTCCAAGGTCTCATGAAAACCATCGCCAAGAGCAAGGAGGCGCAGGTAAGCCTGATCAACGAGTACACTTATCGTTTCTCACGTTATGCAGGCTACTTTTGAGGCCAAAGTCCAAGAACTCCGGGACAGTCTCAAAGCTGACCATGGCGCGCTTCTGGATGAAGCGCTTATGAAGCAGTTAATCAAGACGGCCAAAGAGGGTAAAGAGGCTCACGCAGGTAACTGCACCTGGCCCAGGTCAGATGAGGGAGTGACTTGGGAGGATATCAACGTTCCGGAAGAATGAGATTCTGATATATGTCGGGAAGTTGGCCAATGTCCACTCTTTCAACGAACGGACGAGTACGAAGTACGAATATGTCTTTGGACCATAGTTGCTCAATCACATGAAGTTGGAAGAAATTCCCGCCTATGGAGAGTTCCACGGCGGCATAAATAGATGAATGCATATGGGGATGTCTTTGAAAGTGTCTATCTGAACCCAAACGTGACTTTGAATAAAAATGAATCCAGTATAAGTTAATCTATGTCTAGTTGTCAACAAGTCGCTAGTAATCATGGTATGCCATGACACGAGGATGCAAAATTATCAAAGACTTGGCTGAACAGGCTTCAACGACTCCGCCATCAAATTCCTGCTGAACTGTTGCCAACTACTTGCTAAACTACTTGCCAAACTACGTATTCGCTCAAAGCTAATATTGCAGATGAAAGCGGCGGATGTCGATACATTCTATGCAAGAGATATTGAAAAGTCCGCGGACTTCCGCATTGTAGTTGTTGTACGTTTCGGTGCTCCTGGCCTTAGCTTCTGTAGTGGATGCGATGACCTGGCGTTCGTAACCCAAGACTCTGACCAAGCTCGAAGGGTTGTCTGTCCAGTTGAGCTGGATTGCTGTGGAGTGTAAACGAAACCTGGTTGCCAAGGCCACCAACCACGGGACAAGCGAACTCTGTAACACCTTCATCGTTCTTATATTTCGACGGCTTATACGCTCCACCACCTCCACCCCATCAGAATCTGGGCACACGGCATACAAGCTGCAACCTTTCTCAATCATTCTGCCTCTCGTCTTTATTCTTCGCTGTTGCCTGCCATCAGTCTGAACCTGGATCCCCAATCGACATCATGTCGCACCGATTTGGCTCGCCAACGCCTTATGATACCGAGGAAGCACTACGCCGCAAGAAGAAGCGTTATCTCTCACGATCTGATGAGGAAATTCGCGAAGAGATGGATAAAAGAGGTCTGTCGTATCGTGCTGGCTGGCCCTCTTTACCACCTCTCCCCATGGATACGGTCTTGGACGGTGCACACGGTCTTGTCGAGAATGCCTCTGATCGCTTGCAAGAAGTTGAGTCGATACTTCGCGTGCAGCGACTCTCAAATACCAGCTTTCACTTCGCATTTCGGATCCCTCGCGACGCTGAGGATAGTGATGATGCGGAAGATCTTTCGCAATATCTGACACTACTATTTACAGCAGACATGGACGAAGACTCTCACAAAATTATCAACACAGTAGTACAGATTAGGGCAAAGTTTCGTGAACACCCCGCAACCGAATACATCCGAATCGAGTGGGTCGATTTTCGAGCCACAGGTTCACTCAACTCATATCCCATCTACCACCACGAGAAGACGCTTTTGAAGAGCTGGGACGCTGTAGGAACGATCGTGTTGCAGATATTAGAAAAGCATGAATGGCTTTGTGTGGAATTACTACATCGAGGTGTGCATAGCGACATACAGAAATGCGACCCCACAATTGTTATTACGAGCCCGACTGCAGGTGATTTCAAGTGGTACGACGATGTCATTCCAACGATAAACAGGAACATTGGGACATTAGCCCCGGAGCTCAAAGTCGAAATTCTTTGCGGCACGACTCTTTGGGGAGGATCGAAAGTATACACAAGCACAGATTTTGTGAACGGCACGGCGTACACACAGAACGCTCGAATGGGAGCTTCTATTGGTATCTACAACGATGATCGTGGATCAGGCACTTTAGGTGGACCTCTGACTTTGGAAGGCGATGTCTCGTGTGCAATCACGAATTGGCATGTTGTCCGAGATGACCGCCTAGACATCAGTAAGTTTTTCAATTCATATGCCTTTCATAACTGATCTATCACTATAGTTGCCTCCAACTCGAAAGACGGTGTACTAAAGCCCGGCAACAAGACACTTGCTGCTTCGCCACATGGCATCCTTACACCATCGACGAGTGATCATTACGGTTATCTTGGCACACTGCAAAGGGAAATCCACATGTTCGCCAACGAAGCGGACAATGCATATGCTGCAACACGTTTGTCTGAGCGACGCGCGGAGTTCAAAAAAATAGAAAATATGGATCGTCTACTTGGATATGTCACTGCAGGGTCGGGACGTCGGACATTCTTAGTACCCAAATATGCTACTAACAAAAAGACCGGAAAGAGCAAAGAGAAGAGCAAAGACGATGAGCCGAAATTCTTGTTTCCCCTGGACTGGGCTCTCATCCAACTTTCAGACGTCAAGACAAGGAACGTGATCGATCGCCTCCCGGCCTCGTCCCGGCCTGAGAAGGTTGCGAGTGAACTTCTCGAGGACCAGCCCTCTAGACGATGGACGAGCTTCGATGTCGAGCGAGAAACTGTGAAGGTTGCAAAATTTGGACGAACAACCGGTAGGACACTTGGAGAGATCAATTCGGGGCTTATGTACATCAATACCCAATTGGACAAGGAGATTTCAGGCGCGTATGGGTTCTCCAATACAAAGCCCGGACGCTGCTACGGAGTGACCAATAGGGTCCGGAATCAAGATTTCATCGAGAAAGGTGATTCAGGAAGTGTTGTTGTCCACGATGGGTCCGCAACTCAGCTTGGCCTCCTCTTTGGAGTTTCCGGTGCTGGTGAAGGAATGATGATACCGCTTGATGTCATCTTCCAAGACATCAAGCGTGTGACGGGAAAACAGGTCACACACCCTTCATACGTTGGTAAGTCGATCTTTTTCATGGTTTAGAGATCTCGAGGCTAACGTGTTCATAGATCCTGCTGTTGTAGGACTTGCGAAGTACCAACTTACGGAGTGAACATGCAGTGGGCGAGTGGACATTAGACATGAAAGCGACGGATGCTAGCCGATCTGATGTATGTTAGAAACCGTTGGGCCAAGTAGACTTTGGGTGATTACTTACACACCATGCCGGATGACTTGATCGACGAAAAGTAGTTGTCTAATAAAGTTTATAAAGAAAGCTATTATACAGAGCGAGCAATGAAAAAGATTCACATGACGAAAGGAACTTTTTCAGTCGTAGGCCGCGTTGATTGACTCGCTTGAAAGCGGGGCATCCTTGGCAAAGATCTCGGCGATGTGGCTGCGGCTGGAACACAAAATCCTAGGAGTTTAATAACGTAAAACCGCAGCCGTCGGTGTGCTGCGAGCATTTCTACAATAGACTTTTGCTGTGGGACTGCATAACTAGGTACGAGCTCCCAATATATAATATGATGTGCTACGAGCAATCATTTATCTCTGAAATCAACAGGTGCGGGACGCCATGCATTGCCTGTCACGAGCCTGATTACTATGCGTTCGAAATTGGGAACATAAATGGTATTCGTTGTTATGCGAGCATAGAGAGCGACGACGCCAATAGATTATATGGGACTTGTTTGATGGCGTAGATGACCATAGTTACGGGGTAAAAGGTAGGAGGTCTGCTAAGCTTCTTGACTAATCCGCGAGCTGAAAACAACATCTCCAAACCTGGAATAGCTGTTTCGACGAGCCCAGCCTTTCCTACGTATATGTTTTCAGCTCCAGGCAGCAATGATGTCTTCAAGACTTACCTCATCAGAAAAGCACCGTGTCGTTACATCTACAATCATAGGCGCTGCAACGCGACAAAAGCCTCTCTATTAGTTGAGTTTGAGACTGCCGTTCTTATGGAGTCGACTTTCGCTTACGAAGCTTTGCCCGAAGGGTACATCAGACTCCTTTCAGTAACTAATGTTAACGCAGCCGGTCGTATCGAGTGCCTCTTAGAGACCAAAGAGATCAAGGATTCGCTTGAGTTCTACGCCCTCTCGTACGTATGGGGCTCGAACGCTATCAATGAGGAGATTGTCTGCAATGGCCAACGATTGTCAGTCACTCAGAGTGTCTACGAAGTCTTATCAACGTTCCAAACCTTCTCGACGGAGAATTGGATGCCAATCTGGATCGACGCAGTCTGCATTAACCAACAAGATGTCTTGGAGAAGGAGCGGGAGGTGTCTCGCATGGACGACATATATCGACAGGCGAAGTCAGTCATTGTATGGTTGGGCAAAGACGCTCGCGATAGCGATATTGCCATGAGCCAAATCGAGACCCTCGTTGAAAAGACTGCAAAAATCGAGAATTTTGTCGTCTCGGAATCGAAGCTTCTGGAGCATGGGCTTCCCTCGAAGAACGACCCAGTATGGCATGCTATAGGTCATCTTTATCGACGGAAATGGTTCGGGCGTCTTTGGACATTTCAAGAAGCGGTTCTTGCCACGTCGGCTAAGGTCGTCTGTGGTACAAGAACCGTCGGATGGAACACATTCTGCCAGCTGGGAATCCATATGAATCGTATAGGACTGTTTCGCCTTGCCGTTCCAGGGCAAGACATGGCTAATTCAGAAGATGGCTTCCGGGCGGTAGCAACTGTTGAATGGTCACAGAGAGCTAAGTACGAATATGCTCAACATCTTGCAAAGAAGGCCGGGAAAGATCCCGAGACAGAGGAAGGAAGGATATTCGTCGACAACCACGCACACTTACTTTTTAGCTCCTTGTTGATGGTGTCGCGGACCAAACTTTGCATGGATCCCCGAGATAGGGTGTACGGCATGCTGTCTCTCACATCCAGAGACTTCCGGTCCAAGATCACAGTTTCCTATGGCAAAAGCCCGGCCCAAGTCTACATTGAAGCTGGTAAGGCATGTCTCGAGCAAGACGAGACTCTTACCTACCTTCAAATGCACGCAGGTAGTCCGAAGATGGAAGGCTTGCCATCATGGTGTCTAAATCTCGAACCACCTTCAACAGAAATCCTACCATTTAATGTATACGTTAGTGCGGGTCTTCGATATGAAGATCTAGTAACGGAGACCACAGTTCGGACGTTCCCTAGCAAAAACAGCATTGAGCTCCTTGGATTCAGAGCAGATAGGGTTGATCGCATCGTTCCACCCTTTGAAAACCCCTTTACAGGGCCACCTGTTGAGCGGAGCATCCGGCGCAAGGTATGGCTGGCGGGATGTCTTCAGGTCGCTTATGCGGCACTCGGAAGTAAGCTAAACAATGACGACATACTCCTTGCTCACATCTATGCCGTTACCGCAAACACTACTCAACGCACTCCCGATGGCGACGCACTGAAGCAAGCATACAAGGACAATGAGCAGCAGATATCTTCCTTAAACCCGGACGATACTGCGGCGCCTCCGTACACTCCACCTCAGGATCGAATCGCTCTATTTGAAGATACACAGACCCAAATATTCCGAGCCTGCAGTAGCAGAGCATATTTCACCACCATCGAAGGGAGGCTGGGGATTGGGCCACCAGAGATGAAGTCAGGAGACCTTATCACTGTCGTATACGGCGCTAGGCCGGTATATGTTCTACGAGAAGTTCCAGGATCTAGCATGTTGCAGTTTGTTGGAGATGCGTTCGTCCATGGGTTGATGGAGCTCAGCAAGACACCGGCTGAGATAATCCGCGACGAAACATTTTGTATTGAGTGAAGTTGCTTTCCATGACAATGCTAGTAGTGTGGCTGCGTGAGCTCCAATTTACACCTAAAGACCGAACCGCTTCCTCAAGGAAGATCTTTAATCTCTACGATTTATTAGATCTGGAAAATATCAGTTCACTCCTCGCTCACCATAGGATGATAGTAATTAATCATCGCTAGATTGGGAACAATCGAACTATTTGTCTTGAGCCATACGCCACTCTAGAAGAGGTTTTCTCCAGCCCTAAATGATAGAACAAGGAAGCTCACCGTGGGCAAAAAGGTTGATTCGCTACTTTCTTTCTAGATCTCTCAAACCGAAGTTGGTTGGCTTTGTGTGCAACGTTGTTTGGCCGTTGTCACACAACATCGACGCGAAACTCTTTCTGAGGGAAATACTGCCTGAGAGGCCACGCACTTCTGTAATTGAGGATAGAAGAATGGAAATGATGAAAATACCATCAGGCCTGATTACCTTAAAGTTAGAAATGATCAGTTGGCATTGCTTCAGCTTGAGCCCAGCAGGGTGGACAACGAATGGCGATAGAGTCTACAAGAGATACAGCTCCCAGTTTTCCAAAGGAGGTGTTGAAGTGAACGCTCCGAACACTGTGAATACACATACCCCACGAAAGCGACAAAACACAGATCCACCCTCTCTTACGCCTACACTGAAGAAACTCAGGACAGCAGCAAAGATCCCATCAAACTCAAACCCATCGGTTCAGGAAGCGACCAACGAACTGCTCGATTCGAAGAAGGAACCAAGCCATAGCAGGCTGTCTATTCTCGCCCGGGCGATCTTCGAAGACGACTTCAAGCCTAAGGTGGTGCCACCACCGAACCTAATGAGAGAGATCAGGAAGTTTCGCTTATTGCTGGGTCCAAAGATCCCGTTGACATGTTGCACAGCTCTGCAACTGTGGTATCGGGAAACAGGACAACACGCGTCGCAGAGAGCACCCCGGGTGCTGCCCATTCACCCGCTTGGGGCACTGATCCTCTCCTTGAATCCATAGTACGAGGGGTTGTTCACGAAGGAGGACTTTGGGGAGTGGGAGTGTCCCCCGATGGTGGCGAAGAAGGTAGCCAACGAGACGGCGAACAAGGCGGCGATCAAGGATGGAATGGATGATGAGTCTTGGAACACATCGATCCAAGCAATCTTGAACATGCTCAGTTGAGCCTTATACATGCCTGAATATCACTTATCCTCGGGTCTATTGTCGATAGAAGTGCAAACATGACTGCAGATATGCTTGAAACTCGCCTATACCTTCATCTCAAAACTACTAGTAGAAGCCACAGGTTCATCCCTTTCCTTCTTTCCTCCTCAGCAGACAGAGACTGCCCGTGCCGTTACTCCATCGCTTGACAAATGTCGAGCCTGCCCATTGACAAGGCCAGATGTAGAAATTTTAAGTGATCAAAATCTAGCACCGTAGTGCGTTCCTAGTGAGCAAAATCATCGCATTCCTTCACACCAATCATGGTCTCGGCTGTCGAACAGCAGTGCGATTCCTCCGCATTGACCCGCGCCGTGTGATACCTCCCCAAGGCAATGCCCTACCCCTTTCTGAAAATTGACACAGGTTAGACAGGCATGCCAAGCTCACTCATTTCCTCTGACAACGAAAAGCCACCGGAATATGTTCGTCAGCCACATGAGACTGGCAATAGTCTTGGCGATTTATCATCTGCGTTGGCATAGCACAAAGCGACAGGCAGACTCAACAGGCTTTTTGGTGCAAAAGGTGAGAAGGCTAATAAAAATATCAATAGTCACATCGTGATCCCGATCCAGAGATTACTCACTCAGTAGCAAACCAAAATGCCTTAAAACTCGAGACTCTGAAGTGCTTAGGCATAAATCGTTGGTCTAGCAGTGAAGAATGGGTAGCCCCACCAGTACAAGCCGGTGGCCTTGATTTGGTTCGAGTCGCCCTATTTGCGTTCTCAACCTTACGATTTGGTTTTTGTAATAAAGTTTGGACAATGAAAAATGTTTGATTCGTGTGACCCACGTATTTACGAACAACATACTGAACTCCCATGGTCCCTGCATCAATAGGAATCTTGGAACTCGTGCGCGTGGCCCCCACACTTCTCGTTAACGAATATAGGCATGGATGCTAAGAACGTGGCGTGAGATGCATATAGTACCACATCCAATTCCGGCACTTCTCCACACATCCTGGTGCTGGAGGGTCTGGTCTCATGTGCCTCCAGCCTTAGCTTCTATTGCTGGAAGCTTGAGGTCAAGGCAAGGTTATGCCAGTGAGCAATCGCCGATATCTTCTCTAGCCTTGCGATCGAGAGGATTTGCCCAGCTGCTGAACATCGATGGTGTGGAGAACGCCAAACCCGCGGACGCTACACATCCGTCACTTATGTGGCCCTGCAACAGCCAGCCTTCGTCAATGAAGTCGTGTGGGCGATCTTGGAAGTCTTCACATTCGCAAACTCTGATGAACTAGCCAATGTCAAATCATGGGATTGGACACCAGGGGTATGGTTCAACCGCGGCGAAGCGGGGCCCAAGGTGACGGTGGCTGCTTTCAATACGACGGGAACTTCCAACAAACCTTGAAAAGTCTGCAGAACCATGGTGTCGTCGACGTACGCGAGCTCAATGTCTGCGACACCGGCCGAGGAAACACCATAGATGATCAGATAAGATTGATGACGAGCTCACCCGCACATTCTCGTGCGGAGCTGGCTGCGCTAAGCCGATTGTGGTAGGCGGTGGAAACGGGCAGTTAGCGTGCTTATGCTGATCCCCCTCCACATCTCCAACCCTCCAAGTTTATGCGGATTGTCGAATTAACGCGACAGCCACCTGCGTCAAGAGCGGAGCTCTCCAAGCAGACAGACTCATCAACATGGCACACATCGGGCTTTGCTGGAAACTACAGAATGTCACAATAAGCCGTGAAGAGTTATTTGCCCACTTAGGCATAGCATAGGCGGCCTAAAGACAGTACACCAGGAACAACGGCACGAAGTTATGCAACACAACGGGCACGAGGAAGAGGCGTTCATCCTCGGGTGGTTCCACCTCTCAGGCGAGACTCTCATCCCTGAAAGGACGCGGGATCAAAGCCTTCGGAGTCACTGCTCGTTTCGACGAAGCGAATATACTGCCGCCACTGACAAGTCGAGCCAAGCGCTTGGCAACTCATCTTTCAGCGCGGCGGGCAGCGGGCCAAGACGATGCCCCAGTTCACAGAAGGGCGAGATTGGATCTTATCTGATTCTCTAGCACTTATCTGATCATCTAGCCGCTGCTAACGCTCCTCGGCACGCAATACACCTGGCTGGTGGGAGATGATCCCAAGCCACTGGGAGGGAAGACATGGCAAAATTTTCAATCTGTTACTCTTCTGACCTTCCTTGTCCGGTCCTCGGAGAGTGGGCCGTAGGATACTTAAGAGCGGTGGGAAGTAGCTGTGGATTGATCCCGACCTGAACCTCACCTTTATACCCTGCCTCTAATTTGGCAGATCTTCGGGCGTTCCTACCCTTTCTTCAGCCATGGAGATCCCACACCAAACTGACGCAGTGCGACCGGTCAGCGGGTTCCCCCGTCCTTCAAAGGATATGGATATTGAGAAGAATCCAAATCTCCACTCAGCGAACAGCGATGACGAAACCAAGTCTGTCGAATCAGAGAACTTCCAAAATGGTGTGCAGCGCGTGCGCGCCATCACCGAAATCTGGAGCAAGAAGACCTTGATTACAATGTTTATTTTGTATGGCAGTTGCGTTCATCCTGCACAGATATAGCAACTGACTTGTCATGCCCAGTCTTTATTTGATCGAATTCGTCGCCTTCCTGCAGAACGCCGTCGATGCGGCGCTCAATCCCTTCATCACCTCCTACTTTGAGAAGCACGGTCTTCTCAATGTCGGAAATGTCATGTCATCAGCTCTAGCTGGCTGCATTCCCCTCGCCACGGCGAAAGTCATCGATGTTTGGGGCCGTGTTGAAGGTTTCTTCTTTATGCTCATCATCATCGTCGTCGGCATGGCTTTAAAGGCCGGTTGCGCCAATATGGAGACGTATATTGCTGGCCACATTCTATACTGGGCTGGTCACATCGGAGTTCTTTACGTTACGGACATCATGGCCGCGGACATCACCACGCTCAAGAACCGCATGATCATCTTCACTATTAATGGTACTCCTCGCATCGCCAGCACTTTTGCTGGTCCCGCCATCGGTGACTTGTTCTACTACCATTCTAATTGGCGATGGTCTTTTGGTGCTTTCATCATCATCTTCGTCGCCTGCTGCTTGCCGGCTCTAGGCGTCATGATCTACATGTACCGCAAGGCCAAGGCAGCAGGCTTGATCCACGTGCAGAGGTCGAACCGCACTGTTCTACAGTCGGTCTGGTACTACTTTGTGCAATTCGATAGTATGTCCTTCTGCATGCCGCATATTCTACAGACTGAGTAAACTAACAATATGCTGTAGTCACTGGTATTCTACTGATCATGGCGGCCTTCTGCCTTTTCCTTCTGCCATTCAGTCTCGTAGCATATGCTCCGAATGGCTGGGAGACAGGCTACATCATCGCCATGATTGTCCTAGGCCTCCTTCTTTTCCCCGTCTTTGTTCTTTGGGAAGCCAAGTTCGCGCCAGTCCAATTCCTGCCGTGGAGGTTCCTCAAGGATAGAACCATTGTCGGCTCTTGCCTCCTTTATGGAATCATGTTCGTCTCGATCTTTGTCTGGAATGGCTATTTCTACTCGTACTTGATGGTAGTACACCGACAGGGTGTAATTCCTGCCGGCTATATCCTCAACTCGTTCTCCCTCACATCATCGGTCTTCAGCCCCCTCATCGCTTGGTGGATTAGCTATTCCGGAAATTTCAAGTGGACCGCTTATACTGGCGTCCCTATTGTTCTACTTGGTACCGGTTTACTCATCCCGTTCCGCGCGCCGTCCACGGCACCAGGTGTGCTTGCTATAACTCAGGTGCTTGTTGGTCTCGGTACCGGTATCTTTGCCACTTGCTCTCAGCTCGCCGTCATGGTGCCTGTGACCCACCAGGAAATTGCCGCCATCACAGCCATCTGGGGTCTTTTCGGCAGCTTCGGTGCGTCGATTGGTTCCGCCATCGCCGGCGCTATGTGGAACAACATACTACCTACGCAGTTATACAACCGTCTTCCCGAAGAGAGCAAGGCTAACGCGTCTACCATTTTCGGTAGCATCGAAGTTCAAATGTCGTTTCTCGACGGCACTCCAGAGCGTGACGCTGTCGTTGGCGCTTACGCTGATGTTCAGCGCAAGATGGTCATCACCGGTGCAGCAATACTTCCGGTTTGCCTGGCTTGCATCGTTGTCTGGAGGAACATTAATGTTAGGAAGTTGGAGGAAGAGAAGGGCAAGCAGACCAAGGGTATGGTCTTCTAGATGCTGTGACTTCAACCTCCAGCATATCATCAGTTGTCGTAACCAGGATACATGGGATCTATTTCCTTCGCTAATAATTCGAGATACCCTCCCTTACCTGTTGTAGAGAACCTAATGTAGCATTATGTAGTGACGCTTTCGTACACACAACAAGTAAACAATCATCTTCAGTCTTTTCTGATCTCCCCGTTTGATATCATGCGCTGTTTGATCCGTTGTGGTTATGCTACTTCTACTCGGCGTCTGGCCAATAACACTGGCTTTTCGCTACTTTTCATGCACATTTCAATAACAGCAAAACGATTAGAGCATCATTTAATTAGATTAGGCCAGCCGGCTTTTCCTAAGGTTGCGCAACATTTTTTGCCCTTGCTATCGGAGTTATCATGTTCTCCGTCACATATACAGTGAACACGCGGCTATCTTGCAAGACAGTACGTAGCCGGGAGAACAATCATATCGCTCATCGTGCTCAAGGTTGAACATCTCGATGCCCACGTACTAGTATAAGCTAACGCTTCTAGATGTTGTGCTAATCTTGCGTATCCACCCTCAAACGGAGAGAAGCGCAGTCATGAACACGAAATGAGTTTGTCGACAAGCTGACAACTTCACTACCTGAAACTGGTATGTCCGACTACAAAATGAACTCAATAAACGAGTAGAAATGTATTGTGGTGAACTTATTAGTGGAGAGATTTCGAAGCTTGTTAAGGGTGCATGCTTATGGCTAGAATACTATTATCTCCAACATGCACCACGAACTGTATCCGACCTACGATAGCGCCAGCAAAGTCCAACCTCGATCCCTCGGAGGCCTTTTGGAACAACGCATGCTCTACACGCCCAATAACAGATGTACTAATCACGTGCTCGACTAGTGGCTGGGCATTCTGTTACCTGAGAGGGAGGGGCAGACAACTTTCCTCCTCTCACTCCACCCACCTCTTATTAAATCCGCATCACCACGTAACGCGCACCATATGGCCGTTAAGCCCATACTACCGCGATAGTTTGATTGCTGTCTTGTGGCGCTGTGCGCGCAGATGCGGGACAGTGGATAGAATGTCCACTGCAGATCTGCTCGCGGCTTGGTGCCCTCAGCTCCCTCAATGTCAATCAATCGGTCTGGCCCACTGCGCAATGACACATTTGCTCGTAGCCGGATAGGAAACACGAAATGAAACGCATTGCCTTGCCAGGGCTTTTCGCGGCACGAACGCTACCGAAAGCCGCCTACCGTTTGCTGCGCCCTCGGTGAGCTGGCTGGCTTGGGGCTTAACCGCTGCTGTCACACGTCCTGCACTTGGCAGTATCATCGAACCATATGGTCGATCACGACCCGGAACGCTCATCCGGCCTAGGCAGGCCATGCGCAGCTCGAATGCCGTGACGTCGATGGAATTGCGGATGTTCTTCGATCGATCTGAGCAGCTTCGTACAGAAGCCGTATCCTGTTATGGTAGGGACGCTCAGGGTTCAGCAGTTGGTCCCTGAAGCCTATTTCGACTACTTTCCTCTCTATTCT
Source organism: Pyrenochaeta sp. UM 256 (assembly GCA_000359685.2). NCBI lineage: Eukaryota > Fungi > Ascomycota > Dothideomycetes > Pleosporales > Cucurbitariaceae > Pyrenochaeta > Pyrenochaeta sp. UM 256. Next base: position 3,813 of record AOUM02000122.1, on the reverse strand, counting down.
CCTGCTCTGCAACACTGTCTATCTACCTTCCAATTGCGGTTTGTAGTTATTTCTTTTCTATCTTCTTGACGTTCTTACTCAGAGCACCAGCTCAGCTTCAGCTGATGATGTCACCGCGGATCCGACTTCCACGAAATTCTAGACCCTCTACCCCATGCTCCGCCCGTGGCTGATGGGATGACGAGCAAGCTCCCGTGATGGCATCTCGTACCGTTCACCCCTGATGATTCTCTTTGGCTCGACCTGGGATTGGTGAGGGCAGGAACAAGCTTTTCGGGCCATGGCGGGAATTGGTTTGGCAGTGTAGAGCTGCCAACCGGCACCAGCATACCAGGCGCCTTTAAATACACCATGCGCCCACCAGGACGCTCCGCGTGCGACAATCCTTTGGCAATACAGTTCTCGCGGAACCCCGCTTTCAATAGCACGCGCCCATTTGGGTCTTTGTTGCGTCTATCCTCTTTTTTACAGTCAATTAAACTCTGGCGAACATTACCCTCAGGTCTTCTTCCTTTACCCACGATATATTATCTGTGTACATGTGCACTTGCGGACGGCCTCTTTCTGCTCGCAAAGAAAGCCGCCTTGTTAGACCAATATGGCTCAGGGTATGACTGTCAACTCACCGATTGGGTTATTGAGCATAACTGATGCCGGTGTTATACAGCCTCCATCGAAAGTCCCGTGATGGGGCAAGCCGAATCCTCGACCGCCGCCACGATCTTTCGTAACAATGACCCGCTCACGATAGCGCTTCGCAACGACGCTACTCTTGGAATAGATGACATTGCTCGCCTCGATCGAGCCATGTCGCCGGCCTACGACACACTGTCCTCGCTGGGAACATCGAGTACAGCCGTCTTCAGTGCCCACGACGAGTCGACCGTCACCAAACCCACCTCGACCGGGACACCATACCACAATCATGTTCAAAAAGGCAAAGGCAAGGCTAAGGTGTCGTATGCTTCATCACTGTCCGTGGCCTATGGCTCAGGTTCCGAAGCAGAAGCACAACGCCATACTGCTCGTGGGAATGCCCTCTTTGCCATGGGCGATTGGGCAGCGGGAGGCCCTGTGCCTGCCGAACCACTCAAGGGTGCTGCAAGAGCGAAGCCACGACACAGCTTTAATCGACACGCCAAGGCCAAGAAGCCCGACGTCAAGATCATCCACCATAGGAGTCCTGCCGTCGCTTCGTCTGAAAATGATGGCGGTGCTGCAGGCCACGATCAGGTTGTCGCAATCGCTCATGCACAGGATACTTCGGGTAAGTTGCTTCATCATTCCATAGCTAGGGACAAACATGCTCACTTTGCAATAGAGAAGAAATACCTTCGCAGACGCGCCACTCACCACGATGAAGACCAGCTTCGTCTCGCTGAAGAAGGACAGATCCTACCTGCGCCTGCGCATATTCCGCCTCGTAAATCTTTGTCACCCACTCGAATATACCTCCTCGCCGGGCTCACAGCCATGATAGTCTTAACTATCACTCTTTCCTTTTTCGGGGCGCATAACACTGGCAAAGGACGAATTGCCTGCACGAAGGGGATTGTCTTCGGTGCCACAGTGCTCATTGCATGTTTCACCGTTCTCGCGATGATGGTTGCGAGGCGAGCTGTACAGGAGGCATTGCTCGCTGGTCTCCTGGAGACCGTCATCGGCTTCACTCTTCTTTTGGAGCTTGACGACTTCATGTGACGAAAAAACTTCGACACATTACGACTTTCATACCTTTTACGACCGAAACTTCATTTTTCTCTTCCTTTCTATATCAAAGTAGCAGAGGTCTAATCGTACTGCATCATATCATTATTCCAACCAGATTGGCACATCGCCTGTGTTTCAGTGCATATCACAATATGTCTATTTGACGTCAAGTCTGAACTGACTCCCGTGCCTATCGTGCCGATTGGGCCAAAGGGTACCATTCGAAGCTACCGCCGTATGGTCTACACTTTAGTTTGCCACCATGCTATCCTCAAGTACGAATCAAGGGGCAGGTTTTGTTGTTGCCTGTCATGGGTGCCTCAGTCAGCATTCAGAGCCGCATGGTGGCGGAGCGCACTCGCCAAGTCCATCGTAACTTACGCCTCGGCGCCGGGCTATGCAGTGCTGGTGAAGCACGGCCGCTAGCTTCGCAATACATGGCCTTGGATCAAAGTGCCTGGTGGGCTCGGGCGTTTCGCTCCAGCATTGGTGGTGCGCACAGCCGCTGGAAAAAAAAAGTTCTCCTGCGTTCCTAGTGCCGTACTACTTTGACTGATCGGCGCCGTGTCAGCGAAGGCTTAGAGATGTGCTATGACAATGCATAGATTGGAATGCGCAAGGACGATGGCCTCATGAGCCAACTAGCGCATCGAACGTGCAATGGAGGAGCAGCGGCAGATCCATGTAGGCGGTAATTGTGGATCGGCGCATGTGTGGGCATGATGCGTGAAACGAGGACGCCCGATCCCATCGCGACACGCGTGCGCTTCCAAATTTTCCTTACCGTCATAATCGACGCTCCGACCATCTTCTCTCCTAGAAAATACGGTCTAATGCTCGATTTGCCATATCTCATGCCATCACACCTTCGACTTAGGGGCCCGCCATGATCGGGACACCAAGCACGGACGACCCAGATATCGACACCGATGTCTGAGCTCACAAAGATGGGCGGTAGCTGCACCCGCGTGTTCTCGCTACGAGACTGCCGACGGCGACCGTTCTTCCAAATGGTTGCTCACGATACCTTACAAACACGTTGCATCAACCGAGGCTCTGAAAACTACCGTGGGCAATGTGCTCGCCGAACGGCTGACTGCAGCTTCGGGTAACACAAAGCCCACGCGTAAAGGAACACAACAGCGATAATGCGCGTGGCTGCCGGTCGCAATTAGCTGATCAATTAGAAGTCCTAGTGGTCAGGACAGTAATCATAACTGTAGGTAGTCGATCGAACAGCTTGGATACCTCGTTCTTCACATGCACAGCCTGAGCTGTTCTCAGCGTCCGCATTGGGAGCTGGACTTGAATGAATCAGCGTCGCCCGCTTGAGCGCCAAAATGACAAGTGGTGTCATCCAGGCTAGCATGCCCACCCAGCAGTACATCACCGCAAGTAGGCAAACAGGCCGTACAATTTGCCTTCTCCCAACAGTTTCAACGGCGCTTTTGGGACGTGCCGGGCACATCATGCTCTCCTTTCGGCCGCCAAGCGCGGTACACTCGCCGCGAGATGGCATCTGTCAATCCTTGCATTCCTTGCCAAATGTCGTAACCCTGATGCGCCTGGTTGTCGGGTGTCTTGGCCCGAACAAGGTGCGATGCATGCTCGGTGCCTGGTACTAGGTGGTGACTACGACTTCACGCTGGCACGTTAACGGCACGATTTCGAAATGCGGAGACTTGCCACTTCTGAGTCTATTTGCGAAGGCTACTATACGCTACGCACACATCCACGCTTCTGCGACTGTTCCACTACTAAGCTGTGGCGCCGAGCAGGCGCCCTTACACTAATTGGCGTTGTCGTTACTGTTGTGGGTGAGCTTGTGGCTGGTACGCCTTACGAGGCGGGTTTTGACACCACTTGCTAACGACCGAAGATCAAGCTTGACCCAATGTGACCTTTGTCAGAGCTTGCGCATGTGGACATCTGGCGGTAAAACTTAACTTGCAAGGGCTAAGGTGCGTATGGCGAAGGCATACGACGCAACACAGGGACCGTTGTGCAGGAACAAACCGAAGACAAAGGAGGGGAAAAAGCAAGAACGAGCATTGTGGCCGCAGGGTTACTCGAAGCCCCCTGGCTACTGCACGATGGCTCCAC
>AOUM02000121.1:0-33212 GCA_000359685.2 Pyrenochaeta sp. UM 256 | reverse complement strand
TTTTGTTTAGTAACAGAGTTCCGTAATAGATTAATTTAGTAAATATAAGTCTATTCGGACTGCTATATTCCTTTAATCAAACTTTTCTAGGATAAAATGAAGTTAATAATAGTATAACACTACTTATTAAAAATATAAAAATATGAAAAAAATTTGTAGTAGCTGTAGTATGGAATAACCCTCCGAATATTCCTATACCTTTCGCTAAAAATAAAAGAGATAAATTATCGTAGGCTATAAAAGCTGAAATAAGTAAAATAGTAATTGTTGCTCTTGAATACAGGATAGACTTGTCCCGTCTTGATGTAATAGAATTAGATAATAATAATAATATTAATGAATTTAATAACATTTCAGAATAAAGAGATTCGAACTCCTACTTGTACTAGATAGATCTAGTAACCATTTCCTTTAAATTGTTCTGAGAAAATTGTATTCGTGTAGTATTAACCTAATTATTTAAGATTAGGATCCTCAATAATATATGGATACAAATAAGAATAGTCATACAACATCAACAAAATGTCAGTAAAGTATTCCAGCTTCTAATCCTAAATGATGGTTATTTGTTAAATGATATGCTAGTACACGTCATAGACCAACTGCTAAGAATGCCGTACCTATCATTACATGTAATCCATGGACAATATATGTTAAAGGCTTTTTATCCTTTATTTCCATTTCTTATAAAAATGGTTAAGACTATGTCATCAATTTACAAGTTAATAAATTGCAGGGTTTTATTACAAGATTCTTGTTTATAAGAACTCTGTTAGTCGTTGAACCTTAATAAACCATATTTAACACAAAAATGGTTGCATCATTTTTCTGATTTATTCTTGGCTGCATATTATCCTTCATATTAGAGTAGGAGTTTTATGCAATTTCCCCTGTTTTCTATTTAAAACTACATTTACCTATTAAACCTACATTTAAGTATTAAAACTTATATGAATTTTTTACAAAAATCTTTTTTTGCAATAACAATATTTTTATTTTAATGGTAAATTAAAAATTTATTTGCTACTTAACATAAATAATCTTTTTATTAGTTTATTTGTAATAGTAATTAAAAAGGGGCTTAGATTAACCCTGTTCCAAAGTAAAAACATGATCCAAAAGCTCCATCTGAAATAGTGAATGATGATACTGAATACTCAACACCTTGTAGTCCTGTGAATATAGTTGCTAATATTATAGTATATAATAAACCATATAAGGCTTTACTTCTTTTCCCATTAATTAAAAAATGATGTCCATATGTAACAGTAAACCCTGAAGCAAGTAAAATAACTGTATTTATTAACGGTAATTCAAAGGGATCTATAGCTTCTATTCCCATAGGAGGTCACATAGCACCTAACTCTACTGCAGGAGAAAGAGCACTATGGAAAAATGTTCAAAATATAGCTAAGAAAAATAAAGCTTCAGATACTATAAATAAACCAACACCAATGTTTAATCCTCTTTGTACTGCTAAAGTATGGTGACCGATATATGTACCTTCTGCTATTATATCTCTAAATCAGAATGACATAGATAATACTAGTGATGTTAGACTCATCAGTAAATTATACTCTGCATAAGCAAATCCGTGGAATGATAGAACTGCAGATGTAGTAAGGCTTAATAAGCTAATTGATGTATATAAAGGTCATGGAGAGGGAGATACTAAATGAAAAGGATGTGCCTGAAAATTACTTCTATTTAAGTTTAACATAGTTTTTTATAATAAGTTCACAATACGTCTTTTTTTTTTTAATCACACCCAAAACACTCTGCATATTGATTTCCTTCTTCTCATTTAATACCTAACACTTTCTATTATATATAAACCAAGATGTTACAACCTGTTCTACATCTTGATTATTATACCCATCATGCACATTATCATCACAAAACCCATTTTCTTTACAGTCCAAATACCCTTCAAGCTCTCTCTTTGGCTTATTCCGAACTCTAATTTCCTCGATTTTTTTCGATTTTGTTTTTACCCAATTCATATACGGCGTTATATATGGTACTATCTATGTGCGTTAGCGTTCGGTTGAATAGCTGTGAAGCATGGGTATATACATGCTGTGAAAGACAAAATCACTCAAATGCAGAATTCTTAATAAAAACTAAACCTATAAAATACATCTAAATAATATAATAGCAATGTATTAAATATACTGGTTTAGTAATTAGATGTTTTTATAATAAATAAAAAATTATATGGATTATATTAAATATAATAGTAATGTAATGGATATACTTTAAAACAAAACCCGGGTTAATGGATATGAAAATATACAACCCCTTTTTAGGTTTACATTTTATTTCTTATAAAATAGAATGATTTAATCGCTATATAAAATAATGAAAGAAATTCTATGAATTTTATAGAATTTAATAGTAATGTAATGGGTATACTATAAAACACAACCCACTTAATAATTATGAAAACATACAATTCTTTTTTGGGTTTGCATCTTATTTTTTTTTGTAAAGATATAGAAGCTTTAATAAAAATTATATTACGTTCACGTATTATAATACTTTTGTTAGATAATTAATATAAATGATTCTTATTAGTTTAATGGTAGAACAAGATACTTCTAATATCTGAATCTAAGTTCGAGTCTTAGATAAGAATCAGTATTTCTATAGTAATAACTATTCATTTCACGTTGTACGTATATTTATCTTATTAAAAAATTCTTATTAGTTTAATGGTAGAACAAGATATTCCTAATACCTTAGTCTAAGTTCGAGTCTTAGATAAGAAAGATAGAACGAATATATTTTGATTTGCTATTTCTTATTAAAGATATATTTAAAAATATTCTGTATTTAAATAGTGAATAGTACTTTACACTTTTTTTATTTTTATTTGAGTTTGATGATGGCTCTGAGTGAACGCTATGTAAATGCTTGACACATGCTAATCGAACGTCAATATTTAATTTGTATAAATTATGTATATTGAAGTGGTGTACAGGTGAGTAAGTGGTATTATGGCTACCTAAGAGTAAGGCAAAATAAATCCCTTATAATAACAACTTATTATTATTCATTAATACTAAATCTAATCACCCAGTGGTCGATTATATTGAAAAGGTTAGATTAAAAGGTTAATAGTATTAATAATAAGTGTGTTTAAAAGAAATAGTATTTCGCTCTTAGTTGATTATTAATAACCATCGGATAAGTAGTAAATATGGTAATGGCATATTTAGCTTATGTCCGTAGTCAGGACTGAGAGGTCTATTGACCACACTGGGTCTGAAAAAACCCCAGTGCGTATAGTACAGCAGTGAGGAATTTTGGTCAATGGCCTAACGGCTGAACCAGCAACTTGCAGGAATGAGAGTTAATATAATAAGTTTATTAACTTGCTTGACTAGGTCTTATAAAATTCTGGATAAAGCTTATTATGAAAACTTTATATCCATAGGTCTCGACCAAATCTTGTGCCAGCAGTCGCGGTAAGACAAGGGAGACGAGTGTTATTCATCTTTAACAGGTATATAGGGTACCTAGACGGTGTGCGAAGGCTTAAATAAGTACCTGCTACACTTGAGTTTGATATGTGAGAGGAATATGTCGGAATTGTTGGTGTAAAGATGAAATTTGCTAATACCAATAGGACTGATAACGGCGAAGGCAAACCTCTATGTACATGTACTTGCTTATTCTGAATTAGAATGAATTTCTCTTATAAGATGAAAAATATATGCTTAGATGATAAAGAGAAAATAAGCAAAGTGCTATAACTGACGTTGAGGGACGAAGGCTCAGAGAGTGAAGAGGATTAGATACCCCCGTAGCCTGGGCAGACAATGATGAGTGCCATAGGTTGGCTTTAAGGCGGAACTATAAATGAAAGTGGAAGCACTCCACCTCAAGAGTAATGTGGCAACGCAGGAACTGAAATCATTAGACCGTTTCTGAAACCAGTAGTGAAGTATGTTATTTAATTCGATGATCCTCGAATAACCTTACCACAATTTGAATGACCTAAAATATTTTTAAATTTTTAGACCACATGCGTTGCATGGCTGTCTTCAGTTAATGTCGTGAGATTTGGTTAGGTCCATTAAATTAACGTAAACCCTTGTTTTATTTAATAGTATAAAGCAGCTCTCCGCTTACAATTGGATGTGATAATAGGGACTAAGACAAGTCATCATGGCCTTAATATTGTGGGCTATAGACGTGCCACATGTGCCTTTACAAAGGGATGCAATAATGCGAATTGGAGCTAATCCCTAAAATAGGATAAAGTATGGATTGTAGTCTGAAATTCGACTGCATGAAAAAGGAATTACTAGTAATCGTGAGTAATCACATCACGGTGAATTTTATCTCAGATAGGTACTAACCACTCGTCAGGCGCTGAAAGGAGTATGTGCAATAAGTTTGGTGGCTGCGGACTGTTAGTCTAAATTTATAGGTTTAGATCTTTTGGCAGAAGAATCTTCGTATGCGTGACTCTAATTGGTGTTAAGTCGAAATACGGTTCGGGTTGGGGAACTAGCCCGGGATTAATTAATATTAACGATACACCCAAAAAAAATCTGTGCAAGGAGCATAAATTATTTTTTAAATTTATATGGTTCGAATCCATAGGCAGGTTCATAAAAAGTTTATATTGTTATCTAATCATTTTCGTTTTTTGAATATTAGGTTTACATAAAACTTATATTATTTTTGGTTTATATTTTTTTAACGAGATTGTTTTATTTTTATTAACAGTCTATAGTAAAAATCCGAGTGCTGGAATTGGTAGACAGGACAAATTTAAGCTTTGTTGACGTTATGTCGTGAACGTTCAAGTCGTTCTTCGGATAAAACGTACTTGAAGCACTTCGTTTAGTTACGAATACGATGTGATATACAAGAAAACTCCATAATTTAGGAACTTGATATGGGTACCTATCGATGGACAATATAGAGGAGTATTGGAATGCCAATGTATAATACTAGTTTGAACTTATGTGAAAAGGTCATAATTTATTATAGAAGCAGAGTGCACACTTTTTAATAAATAGCTATTTTGTATGCACTTACAATATTAGTATTGTAATATTTTATTCTTAATTATATTGTATGTATTAAACATAAGTAGCTGTTGCGTAAATAGCTTTGTTATGTAACTATACAAATCATAAATTTATCGAATAATATTAATAATTACACTAAAAAAAGGAGAGTTCCTTTATTGGTAAGAAGGGTTGAGCTGTAAACTCAATAGTAATGTGCTTTTAAGAGTTCGAATCTCTTGTCTCCTAAGATACAATTATATATTTATATAGTTGGTTATATATTTATATAGATAGTTATATATTACATTATTCAATAGCCTTTATAGCTCAATGGTAGAGCGGAATACTGTTAATATTCTGATAAATGTTCAATTCATTTTAAAGGCTTGCACTTTTTATAAAATACAGTTTATGCCTACTATTTTTGCAGTTTAAGCTAATTCCAAGAGCCAAGGGCTCTTTAGTTTAATTATTTTAAACATTTAATTGTAAATTCAACAATTCTATTTCAAACAATATTACAAATAAACTATATATTATATAGGCCAGTTTATAGATAGTATTTATCTATAAATATTTATTTGTTAATGGCTATTATAATAGTAATATATACTAAATATATATATTTACTGATATATTAGTTATATAATAGTTATGAAAAGGGTGACTAATTATTTTATATGTTGTATGTAGTTAATGAAATGACATTTAATGGTTATAGTGTATATAATTTAGACTTATTATACATTATTGCTATCTTATTAGGTATATTAGTTATTATTAGTAAAAATCCTATTGTATCTGTTTTATTTTTAATAGGTTTATTTTTATGTATATCTGCTTATTTAATTTTAACAGGGTTAAACTTTATAGGATTATCTTACTTATTAGTATATGTAGGAGCTGTATCTATATTATTTTTATTTATATTAATGTTAATAAATGTTAGAATATCTGAACTATTAATAGACAGTATTAATAGTATACCTTTAGCTATATTAGTAGGTAGTTTCTTTAATTATTTTGTTAATAATGTTTTACCATATATGGTAATGACTAATAATTTACTATATCACTTTAGTATTAAAAAAAACTTAACAAATGTTACATCTGTGTCATGAGATGGATATTTAGCAGAAACTTCTCATATAACAAGTATAGGAAATATATTATATGGTAATTATTCTATATGATTAATAATTACATCCATTATATTATTATTAGCAATGGTGGGTGCAATAGTTATAACTCTAAAGCCACAAACTAATGTAAAATAATAATAAATAAAAATTATACTACGTCTTTCCTTCTTAAGAAAAAAAGAAATTAGCTCAATTGGTAGAGCATCCGTTTTACACGCGGCAGGTTAAGTGTTCGAATCACTTATTTCTTATCAGTTATGGGTAATAAATAAATAAATATATTTATAGAGATCTTAGCTTAATGGTAAAGCGTGTGACTTTTAATCATTCTCATAAGGGTTCAAGTCCCTTAGATCTTAAAGAAATACACACGGCTATAGGTTAATGGTAGACCATTCGTCTTCCAAACGATTTGTACCGATTCGAGTTCGGTTGGCCGTATAGGGTCAGTAACTTAATGGTAAAGGACTTTCTTGTCACGAAAGTAGATATCGGTTCAAGCCCGGTCTGACTCGTATTTTTTATAGTTGATTTTTGAATTTTATATATAAGTTCATGATTAAATACTATTCAGCTCTTTAGCTCTTATAGTATTTATTAAAAAAATATTTTTTTCATTTGACTACCATTATAAGTTTAACTTCTATTTCACGTTTAGCTTCCGTTATGAGTTTAACTTCCATTCCATACTTAACTTCAATTTTAGTCAAAATAATTACAATTGCAGGTTAAAGGAAAAGTTGCTATGGGTAAGGCGAGATATTTGCTAAATATTGTGTTTAACACCTGGTGGTTCAAATCCACTCTTTTCCGAATATAAGTATTATATTTACATGTCTAAAGGTATAATACAAGTTATACGCAATCACAATAACTTAATTATCTTCAATTTAGTATATATATGTAATATATTAATTGTAAAATAAAAAAGTATATTATAGGTACTTATAATGAAAACAACAAATCTTTTAAAATTTTAATAAAAACAAATAAAGAGTCTTAATTTCAAACAAAGTGTTGTTAAAATTATTATAATTTAATTTTAAACATTTTATTAACCACTATGGTTCAATTTTAAAGGTGTAATTATTAATTTCATAAAGAGTATAGTTTAATTGGTAAAATAGGAAGCTTCAAACTTCAAATTTCCAGTTCAAGTCTGGATGCTCTTGTTATTACATAATATAATGAAAAGACATATAAGTTTTAATACTATTATTCTTCAATTATTCTAATTTAATGATCTTTTTATAGGCTTAAATTTTTCATATATTACATGTGTAATGAAGGTTCCTTAGCTTAATTGGTAAAGCGCATTTTTGATAAGGATGTGATCGACGTTCAATTCGTTGAGGAATCAATAAAGTGCGTTAGTTAAATTGGTATAACGATATGCTACGGACATGTTCTTACAAGTTCGAGTCTTGTACGCACTTATACTTTGAGAATAAACTTATTTTATGTTAGGTTTATTTTATGTTGGATTCATTTTGTGGTATACTAATTTTAGGATAGATTACTTTAAAGTATAAAGGTTTTGTTTATGAAACCATACAAACTAAAAAGAGAATTGACTGAGTGGCTTAAAGTGATAAGCTTGAAACTTATTTGGTTGAAAAATCACATCCGTTCGAATCGGATATTCTCTGTTAAATTTTGATAGATTCTATTTCATATTTTTATAGAAAATCTATTTATTTTTATAAATAAACTATCTGTTACACAGTGTAAGTATAATTATGTTATACCGTATATTTATGTAGTATTATAAGCGGGTTAGAGCCAGGTTGGTTAGGCGCCTCATTTGGGTTGAGGATCTGTTATGTTCGAATCATAATAACCCGAAATATGATTTTAAATAATTGTATATAAAAATATATAGTAATGTATTTGATATGTAATGTATTATTTCATAATTTTATTATCTTATAAATATTTATAAAACATATTATAAGGATTAACTTTATGGCTAGTATATAAAGAGACTATTATGGAAAAATAAAAGGCTGTATATTAAACCATTAGTACCGTAAAAATGGTGAAGTAATTTTCATTAATTAGGGAAAATGGTAGAAGAATTTCTAAAAAAAAAACGAAGTGAATTGAAGTATCTTATTAGCTTCAGGAAAATAAATCAAACGAGATTCTATTAGTAGTGTGAATGAAAATAGATATAGGCTTAAAGTAAAATGGATTAATCTGTTTGAATATAGGGGAACCTTCCTCTAAGCCTTAATATAATATACAAGAAATAGAGAATAGTACTGTGAAGGAAGTATTGTAAATAGTAGTCTTATAAGCAGCTCAAGATAAGTTTAATAAACATATGAGAGCGTACCTTTTGTATAATGGGTCAGCAAGTTCTAGTTAGATGCAAGCAAGTAATGATTAATGATAATATATTAAATAATCAATTTGCCTAGATAATCCAATTATTAAGTAATGAATTAGTATCTAATTAGAGACCCGAAGAGTAGTGATCTTACCATGGTCAGGCTTATAAAAGGCCGAATGGCTTATCGTTGTAAAGATATCCAAAGAACTGTGGTAAGTTAGTGAAAGACAATCCTGACTACTATAGCTGGTTTTCCGCGAAACATATGTAAGTATGTAGTTTAAATAACATCATAGCAGGTACAGAACTGTAATCTCGGACAATTTGTGCATTAATATCCTTTAAGTATTTATACTTATTAGGTTATGTAATGCCTTGTGCATATGGGGGGGTCGTGAAGACTCTATTCGCGAGTATTTGCTCTCGGAAGGGCAATGATGAGTGTTGAACTATCAGACATTTAACGATAAGGTTGTATGTCAAAAGGGAAACAGCCCAGAACAAGTGTTTAAGGTTCCAAAGTTTTTGTTAAGTGAAAGTAAGGAAGTATTTAAACTATACAACCAGGAAATAGGCTTAGAAGCGGCCATTTTTTAAAGACCTCGTAACAGAGCACTGGTTCAAATGGTTAATTAATTAGCCAAATTAGTTAAAAGCGCCGAAGATATAACGGATCTAAAACAAAACACCGACACCTTGTCCATAATAATATTAGGTTAAATTTTGTAATAAGTTTGAGATTTAATCCTTTTTAATATACTTAAATATTATTTAAGTATAATTTATGGGGTAGCGGAACATTGGGTAAATAGGATTAAAAATAGGTAATATGTACTAATCCTTTATAATCTTTTTTTAATTTATAAAAACTAGATTTATAGGGACTACATCTGTTTTCACAATTACATATGTAATTTGCTCGCTAAATAGCGGGTTTCCATTAATATCCCAAGTGAGAATGCTGACACGAGTAACGAAAAAGAGGATGCCTTAATAGGCCCTCTCGCCTTAAGCTTATGGGAAAGTTAATCGGTCTCTAAATTAAACCTAAAGGATAAAATGATGAGGGGATTATATGTGACAACATAAATAATTTGAGTAAAATGTTCTGGAAAAGCATATAGTCTGAGGATGTAAATAAAACACTAGTAAATAAACTGATAAGATAATACTAGACTTCCTCAAGAATATGAAACCGTACCTAAAAACTACCACAAGTAAGCTAGTAGAGAATACGAAGGCGTTTGAGCTAACAATCATTAAGGAACTCGGCAAATTGACACCGTAACTGAGGGAGAAGGTGTGCCATTCCTACTGATTAATATCAGTTTAGGAAGAGGAGACATAAAATGGTGTTGCACGACTGTTTAATTAAAACACAGCACTTTGCGTAAGATGTAAATCAATGTATAGAGTGTGCTATCTGCCCAATGATGGCTGGTTAACGGATTTACTTAGACGACTAAAATAGGCTAGGTTTTGAAGGAACCCCCATTTAATGGCGGCCTTACCTATGAGGGTCCTAAGGTAGCGAAATACCTTGGCATTTAAATGATGTCGCGCATGAATGATCTCACGATGCAACAGCTGTCTCAATGATTGGCTCAGTGAAACTGGAATGGCAGTGAAGATACTGCCTATCTCTAGATAGACGAGAAGACCCCATGCAGCTTTACTGTTACTAGTTATAGGGTATAATTTAACAGGTTTTAGGGAATAAGGTAGTTGAATGACAAAATTGAAACACCTTTACTCTGGTTGTTATATCAGTAGAATAGGTTACATTATTGTAATTGACGTCTGAATGTAATCCATAAAAGGAGGGAGATCATATCAAGCTCAGGAGACAATGGCTAGCAGATGGTTTATGCGGGGCACAGATCCCATAAAGAGTACCTGGGAGTATCCAAATTTATTTTTGTAATATGCTATACGCAGATTATATAAGGCTTTATTAAATGATTGCCTTATGTATTTTAATTTTTTAATTACTATATTTAGTTTGTTATTTTTTATATTTACTTTTATAAAGTATCTATAACTAATTCAGTTATATTTCTATTTAAGTTAGAACTAAAACAATTTAATATAAGTAAGATTTTACCTATGTGGAAAATAGGTGTATATATAGTATTAATAATGAATATCTTGTATAAACACATTGTTGTTTACACAAGATTAACTATAATACTATTAGTTATTTTTTTGAAAAAAGAAAATGATGTTGATATATACTTCCAAAGTTTAATGGCTTAATCTTGCTTTACTGTTTGACATACACGTCTATCAGTTGCGTAAGCAGGGCATAAAGACCGCAAGACGCAGTAAGGAAAGGTCTTGTATTATTGAAAAAGCTACGCTGGGGATAACAGGCTAATTGCGCCAGAGAGTACAAATTGAGTGCGCAGTTTGGCACCTCGATGTCGGCTTAGCTCATCCACATGAATGCAGGAATCATGAAGGGTACGACTGTTCGTCGATTAAAGAGCTACACGAGCTGGGTTAAATACGTCGTGAGACAGTATGGTTTCTATCTTCTAGAGGAAATTAGAGTAAAATAAGGATAGCCCCTTCGTACGAAAGGAGTTGGGTATGGTAACCTATGGTTTACCTGTTGTTTATACGCTTAATATTAACCTGATAAATTACAGTTAGAATAGGTTCCCTTAATAAGTAGAGAATGGGTATCTATGTAAGAAGGAGAGTAATATAGATAGATTTATGTAAATTTATTTCCTATTTGAGCTATATTTGGTAATACTTTTATACTCAAGTATTTATACATAGTATAGGCACGGCAGGAAAGCTATGTTAGTTAAGATAAGTGCTGAATGCATCTAGGCACGAAGTTTACCTTAGGATACTCTTAGAAACGTAGTATAACATTACGAATCCCAAATTATCATGTTGTTAATGTGATAAGGGGATTATAGGCTTTGGCTGAAAGGACTTTGATGTTCTTAGGTATAAAGTACTAATTTATCATAACTAGATAATATATTTATCTAGTTAATTTTTCATTAACTAAATAACATACTTATCATTAAAAATACTTTATTTAGCCTGGTTTGCATAATAGTAATGCACCCGTTTTGTAATCGGAAGATATGAGTGCAATTCTCGTACTGGGCTATCTAGATATTTTTACTTATAAATGCGGATTGATGTAATAGTAACATACCTGGCTCATGACCAGTAAATAGGGGTGCAAGTCCTCTGTCCGCATATTTAAAGGCTATAGCTTAATAGGTAAAGCAAGCTGCTCATAATAGCTCAGATGAGTGTTCGAATCATTCTGGCCTTATACAAAGGTGTTTTTAAAATTATATAATCACACGATAGAAAGATGTTACGTGTACTTAACACTAATACTACGATAAATTAGAAAAACGAACACCGTAAGCGTGTATATGGTGAATTATAGGAGTTGCCCGGGCATAATCCGCTAGGGCTAGTTTTTTTATATTTCATAGGCTTATACAAAAATTTTAATGCAAAATTTTTAAATTTAAAAATGCATGTAGTAAATATAAATTGCTGCTTTAGGTTTAAAGTATTTAAAAATTGTTAATCTTTTTCTTTTAATCTTTTTTCGTTTTTAAGCTTTTGTAATAGTTTTAAGGCCCAATAGTCAAGTGGTTAAGACGTAACATTTTCACTGTTAAATGCGCGGGTTCGATCCCCGCTTGGGTCTATTTAAAAGTTATGTTTATATATTTACTTAAGGGGATATAGTTTAATTGGTAAAACTGCGATTTTGCATATCGTTATTTTAGGATCGAGTCCTAATATCTCCAAGGATGTTTAAAGAGACTAGGCTCGAGAAGCTCAACCCGGTAGAGCGGAACTCTGAAGATGTTTAGGCTATAAGTTCAAATCTTATCTCGAGCATATTATTTAAACAGTTTTTTTTTTAAAGATGGATTAAAAATGGGTGTGCACCTTAGTAATTACTTATATATAAATATCTTCTATTAATATATATTTATGTAATTTAATCTATATTAACATATTTTCAGTTGTGTTAAAATTTTTAACGTTTAGCTTAAAAGTTATATTTGTATATCTTATATGATGTTTATATACTTTATGTATAAAATGTTTGTATAAATTTATATTTGTATATTTGTATATGTTAAGGTATACTAATATAGTAGCCTAAATATTTTAATATTAAAAAATGGGTATGCTGAAATTGGTAGACAGGTCCCGCTTAGGACGGGGTGAAATTAATTCATATAAGTTCGAGTCTTATTACCCATAAATATAACAATAATGGATTATATTATATAATTTATATGTTTTGATTTATTATTAAAATACGTTCATAATTATTAATATGTAGTAGACTAATGGTAAGTCATAAATTTTTGGTATTTACTTATGGGTGTTCGAATCACCCCTACATAGAAAGGTGGATATAGTTCAATTGGCAGAACAACTGTATGTGGCACAGTAAGTTCCCTGTTCGATTCAGGGTATCCTCCCAATATTATATTTGTATAAATTAATAATATCTAATATGCTATGTATGTTTTAGACCAAAATAGTTTACCTATTACATTTAATATTATTTGTTATATTATTTATATTATAAAGACTTATATAGGTAACTTATTTGATTTAGATCATTAAATAATAAGCCAGGATAGTTCAATTGGTAGAACATTAATTTCATGCATTAATAGTGGGAATTCAAATTTCTCTCCTGGCTAATATAAAGTACTTAATATAATTAAACTGTATATATAGTTATATTAATACTTAAAATATCCCATTTTTTTTTAATCATTTAAGGAAGATGTCTACTAAATTTATCTAGTCACTTTCTCAATATAATTAATAATACAAAACTTTAAATATGTTATTCACTTTATATAACTAGTTTTTAACGAAAATTTAAATAATATTATTGTCTTTAAACTTGTGATACAAATGTAATTCATCATAATTTTATTATATTTAATATTTTTAAGAGAATAGTAGGGAAGTCCGGTGATTTAAATATAGCTTTTCAAAAGCGAGGTACAAGCTTGGGTAATTCACAGAAAATAAAATAATAAAAACTTTAGTATTTTATTTTTATTATTAAATAAAAAGCCTTAATTAATCTTTATTTTAGTTAAATATTACATACATGACCCGGCTTACTTGTATCCAAGTAATTATTTTTATACGTATTTTATAAAAATACATATTTAAATAATTTTCTCACAATCATTTCGAAAAAATCATTTTATACTTGTAGTAAAACATTATATTTATATATGTTTATATATCAAACAATATTAAGCCCCTTAGATCAATTTGAAATAAGAAATTTATTTAGTATAGATACACCATTATTAGCTAATATTAACTTATCTATAACTAATATAGGTCTATATCTTACAATTGCTGCTTTCATTACTTTTTATTTTAGTATTTTAGCAACAAATAACTCAAAAATTACTCCAAATAAATGATCTTTAAGTCAAGAAACATTATATGCAACAATACATAGTATTGTTGTAAACCAAATTAACAACAAAAATGGTCAAGTTTACTTTCCATTTATGTATGCATTATTTATTTTCATCTTAATAAATAATCTTATAGGTATGGTACCTTATAGTTTTGCATCAACATCTCATTTTATCTTAACATTTTCACTTAGTTTCACAGTAGTGTTAGGTGCTACAGTTTTAGGATTCAAAGAACATGGACTAAAATTCTTTTCTTTATTTGTTCCAGCTGGTTGTCCTTTAGGATTAGTACCTTTACTAGTATTGATAGAATTTATTTCATATCTTGCACGTAATGTTTCTCTAGGATTAAGATTAGCTGCTAATATATTAGCAGGTCATATGCTTTTAAATATATTAAGTGGATTTACATACAATATTATGAGTTCTGGTATCATTTTCTTTATACTAGGATTATTACCATTAGCATTTATAATAGCATTCTCTGGATTAGAATTAGGTATTGCTTTTATACAATCACAAGTTTTTGTAGTTCTATCTTGTTCATATATTAAAGATGCATTAGAATTACATTAATGGTTTCTATAAATCATAAAATGCTATAATGTATTAATTAAACTTTTTTAGTTTTAAAAAGTATAATAATACAAAAAAAAGCAGGAGATGTGTTTAAGGCTATACATTTTGATTGCAGATCATAAATGTATGGTCCGACTATTCATATCTCTAGAGTATAAGATTTATAGGTATTTTCTATAAATCAACTCTACTCTAATTTTTAAAAATAAAAAGATAGAGAAGTGTTTAGTTACAAATTAAATAGTATGGGATATTTTATAGAAAGTGCTATATATTATTCATACAACATTTAATTTAATTTTGCCTTAATTTATACCAATAATTCATATATATTCTATCTTATGTTAGATATATTCAAAAATAAACAAAATAGTGTTAATGATAAGTCCTTAACTGTTGACTATTTTACAAAAAGAAGCGTTCAAATAAAAAACGAGTCTGAAAATGATCAGTATAAAAATATAATATTCCATCCGTCTTCTAGTAAAGAATGATTTAGTAGTGTATATTCTTATAATAAATCTTATATTAAATCTTTAATTAATTATGATGCTGTATTAAACAAATTACTTAGAAGTTATAGCAATATGCTACAAAGTAAAGTAAAAGTACTTTTTAAACGTAGACGTGATAACAAGATTCGTTATTCTGCTAATAAAATTTATGCAAGTAAAGTAGAGTTGTTGCACACTAATACAAAACTTTTCGTTACCTTATATGTGTACAATAAACAAAAATCATCTATTGAGCGTTATATTAGAAAAATTATTACATTAATAAAATTTAAAAAAAGAATTGTTGAGGGAGAGACAGTTTTTTTACCGAATCATAAAAACAGATTACTTCATTTATTAAAACAGAATTTTTTTGTTTTTAGAAAATGAAATATCTCTTTTTTTAAAAAAAGAGACAATCTAGCTAAATATTTACTAGTAAATTTAAAAAAAAAATACATTAAGTTGTATAATATACCTAATTATGATATTAAACTTTTAAAGAAATTTTTTAGATTACAAAAAACATTGTTTAATTCAACTAAGTTAATTAATTTTAATAAATCTAAGTTTAATACCTTGACCCTAAACTTAAGGAATTTAGGTTTAATTAGCTTAATAGAAAAATTATACAGTAAAAAAGTGGAACTACACTTAGTGGAATTAAAATCTATACATTTAAATAGTGATATTTTTTCATCCGCTGTTGCTTTAAAACTAAGAGATAGGAGAAATAAAGCAGTAAGAGTTCTAAGAAAAGCTGTATTACAAATGGTAAGAATACCCGACTTACATACACTTATTACATTTGATGATAGTATTGAATCCGTTAACAAAAATAACTTCATAAATACTATAAAACAACAAGTAGTGAGCGGTGTGAGATTTGAGGCATCAGGTAGATTAACTAGACGTTTAACAGCTATGAGGTCTGTATTTAAGTATAGATATGCAGGTAGCTTAAAAAACATACGTTCCTCATTTAACAGTAAGCCATCTACTATGCTAAGAGGATATGTTAAAGCCAATTCACAATATAGTATAGTTAATTCTAAAACAAGAAATGGTACTTTTGGGTTAAAGGGTTGAGTTAGTAGCCATATGTTAACAGTTAGTCTTAATTTTTTTAAATATTAAGTCTAAGGCAGTGGTTTATCTTAATAATATTTTCACAATTTATCCAAAGATGATACTACATTATTTCCATCTTAATTTTTATAATAACTATAAAAAAAAAGTTTTTATTTTTTATTGTAGAGTCTGTGTTAACATAGTACATCTTATATAGGAAATATAAGAAATAGTTATGTAATACTTTAATACAAACTTTTTTAATGTATTTAAAATATTGTATTAAAATGCATAGCTATTATATTGTTAACATGAACTTATAATAAAGGTATATTACAAGGCATTATTTCAAAACTATATAATATACATGGGACTAGTATGATAAATGCAATAACTATTGGTAATAAAACAGTTCAACAATAAGACATAAGTTGGTCATAACGTATTCTAGGGAAAGAAGCTCTAGCTCATATGAAAACAAATATCATCACACAAGCTTTAAGTCCTATTACTATACCACTTATAGTTGTTCCTATTATCGAATTGTAATTATCAAAGTCAATTACATTAAAATTAGTTTCATTATCTGTCAGATACATGTAACTATCACCTGCAATAAATTGCAATAAGTAAAAATAGGGATATAGATAATAATTAAAATCAAATAGATAACCACCTAAGAATAAAATACTATTTAAAATACAAATTAACACTATACTAGCATATTCAGCTAAGAAAAAGAATACGAAAATAACAGCTGAATGCTCTGTCATAAAACCACTAACTAATTCTGATTCAGCTTCTGCTAAATCAAATGGAGCTCTATTTGTTTCTGCTATAGATCCTATAAAAAACACTATGAAAATAGGGAATAAAGGCACTACATATCAAATAGCTCTTTGAGCTTCTATAATTACAGTAATATCTAAGCTACCCGCTAATAATACTACTAAAAGTATAGCAGAACTTAAAATTAATTCATAACTAATTAATTGAGCTGTACTTCTTAATGAACCTAAGAATGCATATTTAGAATTAGCTGACCATCCTGCTAGTAATATACCATATGTAGCTAATGAAGACATAGCCAACATATATAATATACCCAGATTATAGTCTAACAGCACTAAACCAGGACCATAAGGTATTACAGCGTACCCTAATAATGAAAAAATTAAAGTGATTATAGGGCCAAGGAAAAATAATACAATATTGGCCTGTGTAGGAGAAACATATTCTTTTAATAAAAGTTTAAGAGCATCGGCAAATGCTTGAAGTAGACCATATCAACCTACTGCATTAGGCCCTAATCTTCTTTGCATACTAGCCATTGTTTTTCTCTCAGCTACAGTAACAAAAGCTACTGTCAATAAAACAGGTACAGTTACAGCCAATACTTCAAGTACAGACATAATAGTTGGAAAATATAACATTTTAAATTTAAAAGAATGATCATAAAATTACATATAATAAATAGTCTATTTTAATTAATCAAGTTAATTATATATTTATAGCGCGTATATTATATATTTTATAATAACTTAATGTTAAATTCATACTTCGTAAACATTAGTAGATAAACTTAATCTTGCTACTAATCATTACTATGGTTTAATGAGTTTATTAAGAATGAAGTTATTCTTACTCTATCCCACTTAGGTGTGTCTAATGACACATCCAATTGATTAAATGCTGAAGGGATATCTGCTTTGTATTTAATTATATGATTTAGCAATCTAGCCCTAGATATCCTATCTACCATGCTATTGGAAGGAAAGGTATGAGAGACATCCCAGTTATTAAAACCAGTAGCTCTAACATTATGCGCAAATCTATAGTCCATTAATACACCTAGCTGTTTATCACTGGCAGGTGGTATATTACCCGTCGGGTCATACGTATTAAGAACAGATGATGGTGGTGTAGGAAGAGGAGTATTTCGTGATCCATTTTCTTTAGGCAGGTCAACATAATTATGAGGTTGTCAGTTAGGCCCACCCCCAGGTCCACCCCCAGGGCCAATCCCATTACCACCTCCAGATGAGTTATTACCTCCTGGATTATTACCTGAGTCCATCATTACTGTGTGTCAATCATGTCCCTCATTAACATAAGAAGATAAAAGCATATT
This sequence comes from Pyrenochaeta sp. UM 256, assembly GCA_000359685.2. NCBI lineage: Eukaryota > Fungi > Ascomycota > Dothideomycetes > Pleosporales > Cucurbitariaceae > Pyrenochaeta > Pyrenochaeta sp. UM 256. Next base: position 14,965 of record AOUM02000121.1, on the reverse strand, counting down.
ACCAAAGAATTGATAAGTAAAACAACAAATAGAACAAGTAATAGATATCAGAATATAAATAAGAATAATAAAAATATAAATATTTTGTATATTAGATGTAGATATGAACTTAAATGCATATTTTAAATATCTAATTAACTTTAACGTACGCAGTAACCTACCAAACCCTATTAAAGCAAGGATAACCATAAAGAAAATCATTATAATAGCATGAGCAGTAATTATACTGTTATATAATTGATTATCAGCAATATACTGAACACCTGGTCCTGACAGCTCTAATCTAATTAATACAGAAAAAGTAGTTCCAACTAAACCTGAAAACAGTGCATATATTAAATATAATACACCGATATCTTTAGCATTTAAGTAAAATAAACATAGTATATTTTCGCTATTTTTAGAAAACATTTTTTTGCTTATAAAAAAATTACTAGTATTAGACATTTTATTAACCAAGGCAGCAAAATGTATTATATATACAATCCTTAAGAAGTATAACATATTTAAATTTAGAAGAATGATCATAAAATTACATATATTCATAAAGTTACATAGTCTATTTTAATTAATCAAGTTAATTATATATTTATAACGCATATATTATATTATATTATATATTTTATATTAGTTGAATGTAAGGTCTATACATAGAAGACATAATTCGAGTTTTTTCTTTAATTGTTGTGTAAAAGCACTCTATGGATTATATAATCTAAGGATATGAAGGAGTTGAACCTTATATTTATGATCTGCAATCAAAATGCATAGCCCTATGCAACATATCCCTTTTTTGCTCTATCTATCCTAAATAATTTAGAAAATTATTTAATAAGTTTTAGATAGTTCTTTTAATAAACTTTTTTTTATAGGGCTTTAATAATCATAACATCATTCTTCTCCCTATTGCTTTTTACATTTTATAAAGTAATTTTCCAGTAAATAAAAAGTATTTATACACTGGGATTTGTTATACTATCATTAATAACGAATGTTACCATTTTCATAACAAGTTAACGCTAATCCTAGCGTTAGTTTATATTTAAAATAAAATTGCTTCTACTATTTTTGTCTTAAGTCCACAAAAGTATTTTCAATAAGAGTAACACCATACATTACAACTGTAAAATATAAGAAATATAAAACAGTACTTATTTGACCAAATTCTATGAATGGAGACTCTACGTGTTTAGCCCCTAATTGCATTAAGATTAAGAAATTAGCAATAAACACAAAGAAAGCTGCTTTACTTAAAGGTCTGAACTGCATACCTCTTGATCTACTAATATCTGTAACAGGTAATAATAATAATATAACAATAGCAGAGAACATAGCTATAACTCCTAATAATTTGTTAGGAATAGATCTTAATATAGCATAGAAAGGAAGAAGGTATCATTCCGGAACTATAGCTGCAGGTGTTTGCATAGGATTTGCTACAACATAATTTTCGCTATCACCTAATACATTAGGCATAAAGAACACGAATAAAGATAATACAAATATAAATGCAAAAATTGTAATAAGATCTTTAAATATGTAATAAGGTGCAAAAGATATTCTTTCATAGTTTCCTGATACACCTAAAGGATTACCTGATCCGGCTGTATCATGTAAAACGATTAAATGCATTAACACTAAAGCAGCTAATACAAAAGGTAAAACGAAGTGTAATGAGAAGAATCTGTTTAATGTAGCATTATTTACAGAGCATTTATGTTGGTAATTTCGTTTTAAACAAACTATCATTACGCTCAATGAATCTCTTCATTGATCGGACTATATCTTGATCTTTATATGTTTTTAGTATTTTGAAGGTATTTTGATTTTCTCTGAATATCTAGCTATTGTACGTAATTGTTTTATTCATAACAAATATTGTAATTTCTTATTACCCAATAGCTTTACAGGAGCCCTATGTAAAAAATTAATTATATTTTCTATAGGTCTTACACCTGCTACTTTTAACTTGGAACAATTAGTTTTATCTATATATATAGTTGTGGTAAAAGACAAATACTCACGAATAGCAGATATTAATATTTCTCCATCTCTCTGAGCAACATCGAAACTAGCCACTAAATAATCTTTATCTTTGTGTAATTTGTAAACACTAAAACAACCCTCAGCCTCTATAAATCCTACTAACCAAGCGGGAAAATAAGAAGCACTTGTAATAGATTCTATAGAATTTATTGGTTTACTATCTCTAACATATTCAGGTAAATCTTCTGAATATATAACACCTGATAATAGTGCGTCTTTAAATCTTAAGTAATCAAGTTGTTTATTAGAAAACATAGGGTATTTATCAAATATAGGTATAATAAATTTTTTTAAATGGTCTTTTTTTCTAATTCTTAAAGATACCATTTTAATTTCATTTCTTGTTCTGAAACTTACTACACCTACACCTAAAAGATTTTTAATTTTATATATTAATTGAATGTCTTTAATAGACAATTCAATACCTAGTTCATATGTAAGATATTTACCTTTTTTTGTAACAGTAAAGAAACCGTCACCTTCGAATAAACCTACTAAATAAGCATATGTAAGATCTTCTGCGTGTAGTCTCTGAGAGGCTTCTGAAGTGTGTATACTTCTTACCCCTGCTGATTGTCCCCATGTCAATGCAATTTTCACGTAAATAATTATTGTTAAAATAAAGAATAAATCGTATGCAAATCCTAAATTGGGGGATGTTCCAGCATTAAGCAGAATTTTTAACATTACGTCACCGTAATGTGGTTCAACTGTATTTAAACCACCTCAAATAAATTCAACAACATCTTGTCCTACTCAAGGGATGGCACTCATAAGATTAGTAATAACTGTAGCACCTCATAGGCTCATTTGACCATAAGGTAACACATAACCCAAGAAAGCAGTAGCCATCATTAAGATAAATATTACAGTACCAATAGTTCATACTAGAGTTCTTGGTGCTCTATAAGATCCGTAGTACATACCTCTACCTATGTGTAAGTAGACTAAAAAGAAAAATGCTGAAGCAGTGTTACTGTGTAAATAACGTATTAATCACCCATTGTTTACATCACGCATAATATGTTCAACACTATTAAATGCTTCTGCTACACTAGGATTGTAATGCATTGCCAATGTTACACCAGTAACTATTTGTATAATTAAACAAATGGCTAATAAAGAACCAAAATTTCACATGTAATTTAAGTTTAAAGGTTGTGGTGAATCTACTAAGTAAGAATTAGCTAATCTTAAAATTGGATGACTTTTTAATAATCTCATATATTATTAATATTATTTTATTGTTTTATACTTTAATTTATTGGCTATTAAGTTATATTTATAAATTTTTTGATTTATTTTAATGTATAATGCTTATACATTACTATTAAATTATATACTTCTATTTATATTTTATATAGCGATTACCATTAAACTTTTCCATTTAAAGTAAGTATATATTTGTATAAAATGGGCTAGAATAAACAAGCGAATTGAACACCATACCCTCCGTATGTAAATCCTCCCCGTGTAAATCTTCCGCGTGTAAAAGAGATGTTTTACCGAATGAGGTAATTTCTTTAATTTTTCATGGGGCTATAATAATATAGATTATTCTTCTCCCCTAATTGCTGTACAAATATTGTGATGCAATTTTCCAGCTATAAAAAAATTTATATGCTGGGATCTATTATACTATAATTGTAAATTATACAAACTTTCATAATAAGTTAACAGTAATTTAATGTTTAGAAATTAGTATAAGATTCACTAATATAGGATTCACCTATAATTCTAAACTTTTAATCTTTTTTAATCCGTTGATTTACAATATAATCTATAACTTTACGACGATTTTCTTGAATATCGCTCTTTGTTTCGTGAGCAGTACCCTTTAATCAACCCTCTAAAAAGTCAAGATGCTCCTTACTTCCCACTTTTATAATAGGATTCGGTCCGAAATGACGTGTACCTAAATATAGTTTATCTTTATTTTTTTCGTTAATTGGTAGAAAGTTTTTATCTAGTATTATAGCACTTTTATACACTGTATTGCTATATTCACCGCTTCTAAAAAGTACTAAAGATGAAGATATAAGTAGTGCTAATATTATCATAACGTTACTAATATATGAATTAAATAAAAGATATACTATTAATCCTATCAAGATATATAATGCATAAGATGTAATTACTCCAGTATTTAATTTAGCAATGTTATTACTTATATTCAATAGTCCTTTCTCTAGTCCATAGGGTCCTAAATATTCTACAGATCCTTTATCAATTACTTTAGTAGTTTGTCCACCAAGTTTTAGTATAATACCAGTAACGTATCTGTTATAAAATAGCTCTATTAAGAAACGTTGATTGAAGAAACCAAATATGTTGTAACCCACTCTAGACAATTTAAAATAAATTAGTATAGTAGATAAATATTCAGACAACACTATAGCAGTTACACTTAGTGAAATAGTAAATATTAAAGGTAATAACTTAAACAGAGTTGGTACTCCAAATTCAGTATCTAACATAATCTCATGAGAAGGGTGTATAAATAAAGCATTGTCTGAAAAGAATCCTGAACCCAATCCTATAAACATATCCTTTGTTATAAATCCAAACAATATAGAGAATACAGCTAAAATCATTAAAGGTAAGCTCATATATATATCACCTTCATGTGCTTGTTTATAGTTTATTAAAGGTCCATTAGGATTAGTTAAGAATGTTAAATATAACACTTTTACAGAGTATAATGTAGTGAACATTGCTCCTATAGTAGCAATTATATAAACAACAGTACCAGAGAAATAATATTGACCATAAGCAGATTCAAGAATAAAGTCTTTTGAATAGAATCCTGTCATAAATGGGAATGCTACTAAACTTAAAGAAGCTATAAGCATTACAGAATAAGTAAGTGGTAAAAATGGTCTTAACCCCCCATATCTTCTAAAGTCTTGGTTGTCAGCTACAGCATGAATTACTGCTCCAGCACCTAAGAATAGAAGTGCTTTATAAAAAGCGTGATTAACTAAATGAAATAAAGCTATATTATAAGAAGATAAACCTACAGCTATAACCATCATACCTAATTGACTCATAGTAGAATAGGCTATAACTTTTTTAATATCTTGTTGAAATAAACCTATAAGGGAACTAAATACTGTTGTAATAGCACCTAATCATAAACACAACATTAGTACTGTTGAACTATATTCAATTAAAGGAGATGAACGCATTAATAGATAAACTCCCGCAGTAACCATTGTAGCAGCGTGTATTAATGCAGAAACAGGTGTAGGACCTTCCATCGCCATAGGTAATCATACATGAAGTCCTACTTGAGAACTTTTAGCCATAGCTCCTATTAATAGACATATACCTATAATAGTTACTAGATTTTCATTCATGTAAGGAGCTAATGAGAATACAGTAGCATAATCTAGATTACCAAACCCTCATAATATAGCAAACATACCTATAGTTAAGAAGCAATCACCTACTCTATTAGTTAAAAATGCTGAAAGAGAGCTTTGATTTGCTGCTATTCTAGTAAATCAGAAACATACTAAAAGATATGAACAAACTCCTACACCTTCTCAACCTACAAACATTAATAAATAGTTATTTGCCGTAACTAAAATAACCATCATGAATGTAAACAAGCTTAAATAACTAAAGAATCTCTGATTGTGAGGATCATGGCTCATATACCCTATTGAATATATATGTACTAAAGAAGAAACTATTAAAACAGGTATAAGCATAGAAACTGTTAATGAATCAAAATGAAATCCTCAGGATACATTTAATGATTCAGAATCAATTCATCTGAATACCTCTATTGATACAGGTATATTATTCAATCCAACTTCAAAGAAAGCTAAAACAGCCAAAATTGTTGTAGTTACAACAGCTGTACATGTAATTATTTGTGCCCCTGATACTCCGATTTTTCTACCAAAAAAACCAGAAGCTATTGATCCTAATAGTGGTAAGATAATTATAGCTAGATACATTATTTAAATTCGATACTAATACTTCCTCTTAATCTATAAAAAGCTACTAATATACCTAAACCTATAGCAGACTCTGCTCCGGCTATGGCAATTATATAAATAGCATATGTTTGACCTAATATATCATCAAAGCTAAGTGAACTAACCAATACTAAAAATGTAATAGCTAATAGCATTATCTCTATTGAAATAAGCATTAATATAATGTTTTTTCTATTTAAAACAAAACCTAAAATTCCTATTGTAAATAAAATTAGTGATAAATTCATTGTATAAAAATATAAATTAATAAATGTTTCACAAGAAACAAGTGATTCGAACACTTAACCTGCCGCGTGTAAAACGGATGCTCTACCAATTGAGCTAATTTCTTTTTTTTCACAATGTTCTTTTTGTTGGGCTTTAATAAACACAAGTTTATTCTTCTCCCTAATTGCCGTGTAAATGTAAATCTACAATGCAATTTTCCAGTTTATAAATGATATTAATATACTGGGATTTGTTAAAATGTTTTGTAAGGTTGTTACTTTAACAAGTATACTGCAATCTAAAAGTCATAATAGATTTAACTATTTTTAACTTATTTTTAATTGTTTGTGTCTTAAATATACAAAAGTATTTTCAATAGTGACATTAATACTACCTTGGTAATAAAGTCTCTAAGCGTTAAGTGTATACTAATTTATAACATTAAAATCAAAACAGTAAATTAGAGTTGATACTGAATAATGAATAGCATCTAATATTGGAGCAGGATAAATTCCAAAGAATACCGTAGGTATTACTAATATTAGTAATATAGTAAACTCTCTTTTAGTTAAATCAGGTATAGTAACTGTAAACATTCTTGAATAGGATCCTCCAAAAGCTATTCTTTGATACATGTATATAGTGTATGCTGCGGAGAAAATGATAGAAGAGCTTGCAAAGATACCAAATAAGGATGATCTTTCAAACACTCCATATAATGATAAAAATTCTCCTATGAAATTTAAAGATAGAGGAGCTCCACAATTAGCAAGACATAATATAAAGAATAATATAGCAAATAATGGCATTACCTGAGTAACTCCTCTGTAGAAAGAGATTACTCTTGTAGAAGATCTATCATATAATACACCTCCTGCACAAATAAATAACCCTGGTGATACTAGTCCATGAGCTAGCCCTAAGTTAATGGCACCTTCGATACCTTGTATACTGTTACTGAATACGGCTAAAAGATAAACTGCAGCATGTGAAACAGAACTGTATGCTATAAGTTCTTTAATATCTATTGTTCTTAATGTACTAAGACTAGCATATACAATTGTAATTACACCAATTAAGAAAATCACGTAAGTGTATTCCATATAAGCTTTAGGTAATACAGGTAATATTAATCTTAATATACCATATAAACTTAATTTAAGAACAATGGCTGCTAAAATAATACTTCCACCTAAAGGTGATTCAACGTGGGCTTTTAAAAGTCATGTGTTTAAAAATATTGTAGGAGTTTTTACAGCAAAAGCTATAAAGATACCATAAAATAAGAAAAGTTGTGTTAGATAAAGGAAATTTCCTTTGAAAAGAGTATCAAAATCGGTTGTACTCATAATAGATGACATCGCTAATATAGATAGTAATAAAAATAAAGAACCTAATAATGTGTATAAGAATAAATAAAAACTAGCCTTTACTCTATTATCTGACCCAAATATACCTATCAATATAAATAATGGTGGTAGTATACTTTCAAAAAAGATGTAAAAGAGTAAAATATCTAATACTAAGAAAACCGCTAATAATAAAGTTTCTAACAATAGTATTATAATAACATAAGATTCTACATCCTTTGTTATCGATTTTCAATTCGATACTAGTGAGATGGGAATTATTATTGTAGTTAATAATATGAAATATATAGATAAACCATCTACACCTAAATAAAAATCGAAATAACTTATTTCATGATATTCTTGCACAAACTGAAACTGATTTGTACTAAAATCAAATAAAATAAAAATTATTAGTGAGATAAAAAAATTTAATATAGATGTAGTTAACGCTATGAATTTTATATTTCTTAGTGAAACTCCATTATCTCTATTAATTAATATAGCAAGTACACCTAATATAGGTGTTAAAAGTAAAGATGATAATAACATTTTTAGAATAAAAAGAATAAATACCTCTATTTTGTACAATATGATAATGTATCATACATACTTTTAATATACACCATAAGTATGATAAGGTAATAAATTCTTATAAAGGTCTTGTTTTAGAATTTGGATAACACGTACACTTTACTTTTTTTTTATAAAAATGTGTAAGGTTATTTTGGCCTAGAACTTATGTTTAACCCAGAATAAAAGTTTTGGACAGCGTAAAAATTAAAATTTTTATTGCATGAATTACATAATTGTCTATAACACTTTTCGCATTTATAATGACTTGTGTCTATATCGTTCTTACAATTATAACATGAACCATTAACTTCGTCAAGATTTCATACATTCCTAGGATTCCACTTATGATCCTTATTAGTATGCTCACAGAAATTAACCTTTCCATCGCTCATGTTGAAAGTATTATAACTATGAAGCTTCTCTCCATCATTAGCTGTGGTAAAATAAGTAGGATGGTCACCCTGCCCATGAACAGGGATTGGTGTTTTTTGAGAAGATTGAACGTTTAAAGTAAGAATCTTCGGTTGTGATCCTTCTTCTGGAGTATTACTTAGGATAGGTGTTTGGCTATTTGTAAATGAATTGGGATCATTTGTAGAACTTAAATATACATAATTTTTCCAAATTAAAGGGGCTTCCTTTACTATAGGAGAATTTATTTCTCCTTCCATGGAAAAAACTTCTGGGGTATAATTAACTACTAATCCGTTAGAAATAATATAATCAGATATACAAAATAAAGCATATAATATATATATTGTGTAAAAAACTACAATCAAAGTAAATACCGATAAATTAGCTAATATAATATATATTATATTATTTTTTCACTTTACATATGAACTTTTGTTTAAGTCAACATGTTTAATTACTGTAACTATAACTAGAATTCAAAATAATAGTGTAATACAATTATGATAAAAGTTAGTGTTATTTTGTATATATACACCTCAACATTTAGGTGCATCACAGCTAACAGGATTAAAATACATAGATACATCAACTATGATAATTATAAGAGCTAAAAATAAAGACTTTATTTTAATGTTTCTTTTTGTGAAGTAATTAGTAGTTAATGATAAATAATTAACGCTATTTTGTTTATTTCTGAATATATTTAACATAAGATATAATATCTTTTATTACTATTGGTATAAATTAAGGCAAATTTTAGTTATATATGAAAAATAGAATGTTATAGATGAAAAATCTATAGCATGTTATGTAATATGTGAAAAATGTATAGCATGTTATGCTATACATTACTATAAATTTTTATATTTACATTAGTATTAAAATTAGATTTTTAAGTTTAAGATTGATGTGTGAGCTGTTTTTATATAATTTATTTATGGTTGGGCTTTGCTAAACACAAGTTTATTCTTCTCCCCTAATTGCTGTACAAATATTATTATGCAACTTTCCAGCTATAAAATATTTATATACTGGGATTTGTTATACTACAATGTAACATGTACTGTAAATGGTACACGAACAATTTTTCATAACAAGTTAATTGTAAAAAACAATAATTTTAGAAAACTTTAAAGTTTACTAGATAGGTTAATGCTATTATTGTTCTTGTAATCAAGATAAGAATTTCTCTAGAGATACAGATTCCACAACAATAGGCATAGAACTATGTAAAATACCACATATTTCTGAACATTGACCATAGAATGTACCTAATCTGTTAATAAGAACAGAAAATTGATTTAATCTACCAGGATAGGCATCACATTTAACACCTAACGCAGGTATGGCAAATGAATGAATAACATCTGCAGCAGTAAGAATAAATCTAGTGTGTGTAATTTCAGGTAGGATAACTCTATTATCAACTTCTAACATTCTTAAGGCTCCATCTTCTAAATCAGACTCAGGAACTAAGTAAGAATCAAATTCAACAAAATCTCCATCACTGTTTAAGAAATCTGGATACTCATAACTTCAGTATCATTGATGACCTTCTGCTAATACAGATAATGAAGGATCTGTAACTTCATCCATTAGATATAATAGTTTGAAAGAAGGGAAAGCTATTAATACTAATATTAAAGCTGGAGTTATTGTTCAGATTAATTCTATTAAAGTACCGTGGTTAAGATATTTGTTACTTATAGGTGATTTAGAGCTATCAAAATTTCTAATAATAGCTCCTTGTATTCAACCTACACTAAATAAAATGGCAACTAAATAATACATAATATTATCATGTAATTCAACAAGAGCTTCCATTTGTGGGCTAGCACTATCTTGGAAGTAAAGTCCTCAAGCTCTAGGTGCATCACATACAAATTCGTTTGATATAGTAAATAAGAAGCTTATTCCTACAAAAAGAGAACTTATAATACCATTACTTTGTAATGGTAAGCTAGTGAATGCGTGAGGTTTAGGTGGGCTATGTAATGCTCATTCTAATCCTGGAGCACATTTATCTTTAAGTATACGTAAATAATCACTAAATAATTGAGGAACGGCTCAAGGATATCCAAATATAGCTTTACCTTTAACTAGTTGTAGGTACACTATGTGTAAAAATAGTGCAGTAGCAGCAACAGAAATCATAGAACCTAAACTACTAATAAAGTTTCAACCTGTGAAAGCATCAGGATAATCACTAATTCTACGTGGCATACCTTGTAATCCTAAGAAATGTTGAGGGAAGAAAGTACAATTAACTCCAATGAATAAAACTCAGAAATGAGCTTTAGAATAAAGTAAGTTATAATCTAACCCTAAAATTTTAGGAATTCAGAAATATCATCCACTAAATAAGGCAAATACAGCACCCATACTTAAAACATAGTGGAAATGAGCAACTACGTAGTAAGTATCGTGGAAGGCAATATCAAGTGATGCATTCGCAAGAACAACTCCACTTAACCCTCCAATAGTAAACATAAATACAAAACCTAATGCAAATAGTAATGATGGTATAAAATGTAAAGAACCACCATAACAAGTAGCTAATCAAGAGAATATTTTAATACCAGTAGGAACTGCTATAATTAATGTTGCAGCTGTGAAATACGCTCTTGTATCTACATCAAGACCTACAGTATACATATGATGACTTCAAACTACAAATCCTAAAATACCAATAGAACACATGGCGTAAACCATTCCAAGGTATCCGAAAACGCTTTTGTTAGAGTTAGCTGAAATTGTAGTACTTATTATACCAAAACCTGGAATAATTAAAATGTAAACTTCTGGATGACCGAAGAATCAGAACAGATGTTGGTATAATATAGGGTCACCACCACCTGCTACCTCAAAGAATGAAGTATTAAAGTTTCTATCAGTTAATACCATAGTAATTCCACCGGCTAAAACAGGTAATGATAATAATAATAAAACAGCTGTAATAACAACAGCTCATGCAAATAATATTAATTTATGTAATCTTATTCCAGGGGCTCTCATATTAAATGTAGTTGTCATGAAATTCATTGCTCCAAGTAAACTAGATATACCAGAAAGATGTAATCCAAATATAGCTAAATCTACACTAGGACCACTGTGACTTTGTATACCTGATAATGGAGGGTAAAGTGTTCATCCTGTACCTACACCATTTTCTATACCACCTGCAAATAAAAATAGTACGATACTAGGAATTAATAATAAGTAACTAATATTATTAAGTCTAGGGAATCCCATATCAGGTCCTCCTAACCCTAATGGAAGTAAGAAATTACCAAATCCCCCAATTAAAGCAGGCATAACCATAAAGAAAATCATTATAATAGCATGAGCAGTAATTATACTGTTATATAATTGATTATCAGCAATATACTGAACACCTGGTCCTGACAGCTCTAATCTAATTAATACAGAAAAAGCAGTTCCAACTAAACCTGAAAATAATGCGTATATTAAATATAATACACCGATATCTTTAGCATTTGAAGATAGAAATCATCTTTCAAATCACATACTAATACCAGATGTTTTTATAGTTAGGTTATCGTATTTATTAATTTCATTGTTTTTAGATAATATAATTTTGCTTATAGAAAAATTATTAACAAGATGGGAGCAAGAAGTCACATTTATCTAAAAAATAAGTGTACTTGTTTATTTTACTCATTTTAGAATAAAATAAACAAAAGTATTCGGTTTAATACACTTTTATCATTTAGTTATAGTAATAAATTTTCTAGTTATCCTTTTTAGTAGATAAAAAGTTAATTTTATTACAGTTTACTATAATTATAAATCCAATTTTCATAAAGATTTATATATTTTACTAATAAGTTCTTTAAAAGTTCTTTTTAGCTTTAATACAGTAGCTTATAGGAAAAACTAAATATTAACGAGAGCCACACAAGTTTAATGGAAATAGAGTAATCTATTTCATATTCAATTCTATATAAATTATAGATAATTATTTGATATAGTATCAAATATCCTTCTATCATTTTAAATTACTTTTAAAAAGTAATTGATTTATAAAAATTCTTATAAATTATATAATCTAAGGATATGAAGGAGTTGAACCTTATATTTATGATCTGCAATCAAAATGCATAGCCCTATGCAACATATCCCTTTTTTTTTTATATTAGTAATACTAGCCTATAATATTAAAAAGAATGATATAATGTTTAACCTGTTTGTTAAATGCAACAAATATATGATTAAGCTAGCTTAAGTATTCATCTAGTTTTTTTTATAGACAGAAAACTATACTTTTCATTATTAGGAATAGAATTACATTTATGAATAGCTTTTTATAATTAGCTATAAATTAATCCATCCCTTAAGTATTAAAGGTACGGAAATTAAGTTACCACTCTCATATAGCGGACTATATAAGATGGGATATATGTAGAATTATCACTATATGATAAAAAATTCTTTTTTAATACATATATCTTCTGTAGTCATAGGGTCTAGTAAAAAAAGCATTGTAACTATATCTACATTAAAGATGTTTATTTACTATCTATCTTTTCTGTTGACCATATGATCCAGCAAGGAATGCAAGTGGTGTAGCTGTATCTCCATTACTATATGAAGATGTTTGTCTACTATCTATAGTCAATGCATTTTTACCTAATTCAAAGATAAACCCTAAAGTCAATAATACAAAGAATACCATCATAATTACTAAACCATAAATATCGTTAGTATAACTACTAACACTATAAGGGTACACTAGTAATATCTCTAGATCAAATAAAAGAAAAAGAAGCCCAAAAATAAAGAATGAAACACTAAATTGTGTTCTATTTTGCCCTAAAAAGGAGTGAAAACCACATTCGAATACACTATCCTTTTCTTGATAAGGATTATGTGGTGCTAATATTAAATTAATGGCTAATAATAAAATAGCTAATATAGGTATAAAGATAATGAAAAAAGTTGTACTTGACATTTATAAATTAAAAAGTATTAATGCTAATATATTAGCTAAACTTAATAACTCTTCTGGTATAAAAATAAATAGTGTAATTATTAATGTAATTATTGAGATAGATAAGCTTAATGAGCTTGATATAACAATATTGTTAATTTTAATATTAACTTTTTTAATAATAGTATTTTTTTCAGTAATTAAACCGTCTGCATCAAAACTTTTCAGCTCATCATTTAAGATGTAATCTGGTTTGTCAAAAAAGATCTGTTTTATTATAGCTAAATAATATACAGCACTTATAACGCTTGTTAATATAGCAACTAATGCCATAAAAATATACCCATTATCAATAGCTGCACTTAAAATCATCTGTTTACCAAAGAATCCTATTAACGGTGGTATTCCTGCAAAAGAGAATAAAGTGATCCCTAAACTTAAGGATAATACAGGATTTATATAGTAATATCCTTTTAACTGATCAATAAGTTGAATAGGAGAGTTATTTACATCATGTAAATTATTATTGTTTTCACTACTTCCTTCTTTAGTACTCTCTTCTTTTCCAGTACTACTTGTAGACTTAGGATTATATATATAACAATATAAAGAATAACCTATAGTGATAATTAACATAAAAGCATTTAAGTTTGATATAGAATATTGAATTAAATAAAACATAAAGGCTTGTGTCGATTCAACAGTGTGTATACTTAAACCTAATAATATAAATCCTACGTGTGATATAGTACTAAACGCAAATAGTCTTTTAATTCTAGACTGTGTTAATCCTACAATTGTTCCTATAACTAAAGATAAAAGAGAGCTAAATAATAAGCTAGTTGTTCAAGAAAAATCCAGATCAAATAGTGGTTTACTTGTATAGTGTACTAATTCTAATAAGAAAATAAAGATAGAAATCTTTGCTATTATAGCTACAAAAGTTGTAACAACAGTAGGTATAGCGTCATATACATCAGGACTTCAGAAGTGGAATGGTGCAGCGGAAACTTTAAATAAAAATCCTACTGCGATAAATAGTAAACTTATGTGGATATAGTAAGATTTATATCAATAAAGTAAACCTGTAAGGTTATCTTTACTTACGTTAGATATACTAGTAATAATATATAGGCTATCTAAGTTTGTAGTACCAGAATTTGCATAAAGTAAAGCTGTACCTAATAGTATAAAACAGGATGACAATCCCCCTAGTAAAAAATACATAAGACCACCTGATGTAGCTGGTTCTGAATCTCTATAAATAGTTGATAGTAGATACAATCCATAACTTTGTAATTCTATAGATAGAAATATAGACACTAAATCACTTGTAGATATTAGAAAAACACTACCTGTAACAATAAATAAAATGATTAAAGAGTATTCTATAATCTTAAATTGTTCTCCCA
>AOUM02000120.1:0-26502 GCA_000359685.2 Pyrenochaeta sp. UM 256 | reverse complement strand
AAGAACTACCTAAGTAAGGAAAATACCTAGGAACCTAAGGAGAATCTTACTAACTACTAATAGATAGTAAGGAGGTATTATAAGTCCTAACGTGGGTGACTAAGTTATTAATAAGCCCTAAGGTAGACTAGATAGTAGGTAAGAAAGTAATACCTATTAAAGTAGTAGGATAATCCTCTGCGGGTTTAGTTTCTCTAGACGCCTCTATCTTAGAAGTAAGGCATAACGTTTTCTAATAAGCCTACTTATCTACCTACTTTAGTATTTTCTTATTATATAATAAACGCGTAATTACTTCTACTAATAATTTTTTTATTATTATCTACCTTCTTTTAATATTCCTCCTAAGTACGGTCTAACGTAGACTATAATATGTTTATATACGCCTAGCCTAACTAAGTATACTTAGTATACTTAAGACGCGTATCTAGTATAACGTAATACTTAATATTACTAAAAAAGTAATAGTTATAAGGGGTCTTAGCGAGAGTGTTCGCGTAGTAAATTTTAGAGATAAGATAAAGTTTACGCTAAGTAGAGGATATAGTAGGCTAGCGCTTATAAAGGAAGTGGGGTTAACTTAGTTATAAATATAAACTACTAATATATTACCTAATCTAAGGATAAATCTATTAGAGAGGGGGGATAGTGTTATAACCCTACTATGGTTAAGTATAAGGGATATAAGGGATATAAGTAAAAGGTACCTATTAGCTATGTAACTAGTAAGGCTTACTTAGTAGGAGCGCTTAGTATAAGCGGTTATGTGTGCGCTTAGAGAGAGCGCTTAGTATAAGTACTTACGTGTGGCGCTTAGTAAGAGTACCTAGGAGGAACGCTTAACTAGAGTAAATGTATAAAGGGCTTAGTAAGAGCGGTCTACTCCTTTAGTATATAATATGATTACAAATATCTCTAGGAGGTTTATGTTTAACTCTAATATTAATCCTAATAGTTAGAAAGCATCTTTATTTTAACTATTACTTGTTAACAGCACTTCGCCCACTAGTAAGTACTGAGCCTCCTACCTCTCTCTCGTCTCTTAAGAATTAACCCTGCGCCCTCAAGGTCTGTTCGTCATCAAGACCGAAAGGACTCTAACAGCCGCCCTAAGTTGTCCTTCCGAACGAATCTCTTGTCTGGAGCGAAGCACTTCGGGTTCGGGCAGCGGTACGTCTCAGGTATGGTTATTGGATCAACACCTCCATGAATACTACGCTGGTGGCGCCGAAGATCAGCGCTCAAATGAAAACTCTTCGAACAGGGCTCGCATTTGTATCTACGAATATGCTTTCGCGTCATGTGGTCACTTTAAGAAAGCACATTAGTAGCCACTCGAATCAGATCCAGATTCAACTCACTTCAATCGACCGCGAGTTGCGAATATCGAACCGCACACTTCGCAGACGAATGGTGTGAGTGATATATCGCTAGCCGGCGGAACGTGACTCTGCATGTGTTCGCTTTGGGAGGTACGTCAGCGAGGACCAAAATGGCGCAAATTTATATGCTCACTCGAAGGCGCTAACAGTAGCGAGTGTTGAGCCGCAAATGGAGCATGCGAAGGGTTCAGAGGGAATCCGGCTTGATGCAGGCGTATGAGAACTGGAAATGAGTTCGTATGGCTCCGCATCTGCAACAATGGTGATTGGCTCTCTAACCTCCGTTGTTGGTGTTTCAAGGACCGATATCAATGGTGCGGCCATCGGATCCTCGTGCGCCACCTCGTTCGAGTCTGTAACGCTCCCAAGCGGCGTCCCGGAGCCTTTTGGACGTTTTAGAGGGGAAGAGCTCTCGGACAAAATTTCCAATCTACTTGTTCGACGCTTGAGTCGTGAGCTGGAACTTTCACTTGACTCTGCCTCATGCAAACGTTCTTCTTTATGGGAAATCTCAGGAGCTAGGTCTCCAGAATGTAGTGACATCAAGTCGCACTCCTTTTGCATGAAGTTATCTTGAATATCTTCTGTATACCACGCTTGGATCACCCCATCAGCGGCATTTTGGGACTCCGTGGTATGGTCTTCAATGGCCATTCTGTAGCGTCCAAGGTCATCGAGGCACTCAATCCAAGTAGTCATGAAGTCGTTATTAGAATCTGCCGAAAGATGTGTAAGTGATTCCAGAGCATCTTGTGCAGTCCTAAATTCGCTTACGAAGGGAATAGTGGACATGAATGGGTTAAGAATCTCCGATTCACTGTCATCGTCGCCACCTGGCTGTGGATTCCAATGATCAGTTGCTATCCAACCTCCTATCTCAGACAAATCAATCTCGAGGCGAAGTCTGTTCGGGGCATCGAGCGCATCACCTATTTCTAACGCTGCTTCATTGTCGCATATAATGTCTGACACGATGCTCACATTACTGGAAATAGTAAGCATACCATCGACTCCTGTCATACTCGAGGCTAAGTCGTTCAATTCTTGGAAATCATATTCAGGCCAAGCCAGAATTAGGGTTAACGGGTTAAATCCCAACTGTACTTGTGTTTGTTCTTCCGAAGAAGGTCCAGATCCAGCAGACACAACGGGAGCCGACGTCCTCTGCCAATCGGTCGGGTCTTGTGATGCGGGAGATACGGGTCGCTTTGCGTAATCCTCCTTCCTGTAGTGGTGTGCAAAAATGACGGGGTTTGGTAGCTGCTCTACTTCCCAAGGATTGACAGTGTTACAATGTCCTTCGTCAAAATCTGACAAAGCTGATTGTGATCTTGATTCTGAGCCAGAATCTGAATTTAGTTCCTGCTCGGAAACACGTTGCGCAATGTCTAGTTGATATGGGTTCATTAGGCGAAGGAGGACCCAGTCGCCTTGGCTCGGTCGTGTCAGTTTGCGGCTAGAGGAATCCGGAATGCCGAGCACCTTTCTTCTGCGATGTTCAGCTTCAACCCTTAGTTTTAAACCCCTCTCCTCCTTCTCGTTGCTGTTGTCTGCCAGCCATTGTGGAGGCGCAATGGGTGGTGGGGACGGTGATGGTTCAACCGTTACGATTACAGGTTGAAGTCCGGGTGATCGTGGGTAATAATCATCGTCAGACATGTAATCTTTTGTATCTTGAGTGTTAGATGTTGCGTCTTCATGTGGTAGGGCCGGAATAACTGTTAACATTCTCGTGTTGTCTAAGGCTGACAAAGAAAATCAGCGCGCTATCTTGCGTCCATGGAACTCACGACCTACGTATGAGTTTCGAATATTCTTGCTGGTCCCATTCTTTGATACACTGTCCGATCGATCGGACGGGGATCGGACTTTTGACCGGGACGAGATATTTCGCGTCATTGTCTTGTATGCATTCAATCTTTGGGCACTCTTCTATATCCAATAATTAGAGCGCGTTATTGGCGATGGGCATGTACATACCATCAACCACCAAGGAAGCTATGCCAAGCTTCACGCTGTTCAGCCCCTCATCAGAGGTTACCGATCTCCTTCCTGTTTTTTTGCTTCGAAAAAAGCGCTGTGGGATGACCACAATTCCCTCCTGTATTGAAGGTCTGGCTACTACGAGTCGCTCATTGGCCATCCAATAGAGGGTAATGTGAAGCATAGCGCGTCTCAGTTTCTGTATAAAACCTGTCCCTCAAAGACAAGTTAGCACTCTTGAGACACCAATTGATCACGTGCCGTGAGTACGAAATGCCGTACCATAATTACGAGATCCCTTCCTCGACGTCCCGTATCGAGCAAGATACACAAGAATTAAGTAAAAAAAAAGTATAAGAGGTACACCCCGGAGTGCAACTCCATCAACAGAGCCCTTCCGTATATCACCGTTGAGAGGGGCCATCGCGTATATAAATGGTGAGCAGTACGGCAGCGAATGGCCAAGGGGTGGAGTGAACAACGCTGAAGTAAAGAAGATGCTTCACACATCGATGTGTATAAGCAATTGAGGCGAGTGACTATTGTACTCTGTTTGGGTCCGTAAGGCTGAGCCAAGTTGGAGGCATATGATTGCAATGATCGTGTTCATTGGTTAACGCCTTGTCTGGCCTGGACCGGGCGCCCAACACGATATGCCGTCATGCCCCCAGCAACATATGCCTCCGTTTGAGTACGACTGAGAACTGCGGGCACGCGACAGATATTTGCAGGCACGCATATCGTTGGTCGATACGATATCTTTGGTACAGCTCGAGTGCAGATTTGTCGCATCGTCACGACAAAGTGGCTATCCAGCTTAGGCACTTTAGCGCCCGGCCCGGGCATCCCACGCGTCATTGGAGCTTTGACGACGTATGCTTTACACCACATCGACCAAGGCGCGATATAACGAGGAAGTCTCGGCCAGACATGCGGTGAAAGGCATTCAACTTGCCCATTCATCCTTGCAAGCTCACGGCAATCGTGCAGGAAGCGGTGATGCTGTTCGCAGTAATAGCTAGGGTGTGGAGTGTCGTGATCTAGTTGCTTTGACTGAACTTATTGTTTTGTATCACGGCGAGGCTTGAGGCGCCGCCACGACGCAGTGCGCTTGTGTCCAGCGCAACATGGATCTTTGAAGGCAAGTAAGGTATGTAAGTGACTGCCAGCTACTGAGAAATCGTACTGGACTCCCATCATATTTGTGAAGCATCTCATCGACTTGCCGACATGGGTGGATCCAGAGACATAGAGAAACCCCCTCATAAATCTCTTCGATCAGTCGATCAAACTGGTTCGCTAGAATGGCCAACATTGAAGAAAAGAAGGACAAAATGAGAGAAGTTGGGCGCATACAACATCTGGGTACTGGCTATCGGCACAGTTGTTATACTTCTCTCGGTTGGCTTCCCCGCCTTTGCGTGGATTGTAGCGATGAATCAAAGCACCACCAAGTATCTGCCACAACTCTGGATTGCCATAGTCCGCAAAGACTGGAGCTCCCGCGTTGTAACAATAGCGACACTATTAGTCCGTATAGCACTTGCCGCCCAACTATGCGTTTTTGCTGCAATCATAGCTACCTTAATTCCCGAAAGAGTTGGAGCTTCGAACGAGGATTTCCCAATGCTGTCTATGATTCGATGCGCTAACACTGGCACTCATGCACTCATCTGGAACGTCCTTCACACCGTTACAAATGGCTTGCAGCTGAAATATTATTTGATGATTGTCATGACCATACGTTCTGGTCTTGCAACTCATGTCCACAATACTCCTAGCTGATCTTGGAAACCCTTTACGAAGGAGCTCGTAGTTTTTGAGTGCTAGCCTCCCTTAACACATAGCAATTGTGACTCTACGCCACAAAATAACGCAATAGAATCCTTAACTCTGTATATGTACGCATAATTTATAGCTATTAGTTTATACTCTAGTTAATAGGTGTGGTGGTGACAGTGTACTCTAGCTTTAAAATGGTGGTAGTGATATAGGCGCGGGGATGGAGCTAGTACTCAAAAGATACGAGCTCCTTCGTAGTTGTTCTTGACGATCACAAAGAGGTCACCAAGTGGGGCGTCGACCAATCTCAAGAGCCAACATCAGCGGTTGGGAGCGATCTCTAGAGGTCGAGTCGACCATCATGCCCAACCTTTGCCGAGTACAAACAGCATGGGTCCCATGGGGCGAATTATGTCGACTCAGGAACGAAAGATAATACACTTTACTGGAATACCACAGCGCATAGATACGAAACTATCTCTGCGCGGCTGCAGCTTGACGGTATTGGTGTGACGGAGCGGTAGGAAATTAGTTACCTACCAGATTATCCATTTACACAGGAAGAGAGAGGAATTCTGTTATCACAGCCTGTCGCCGATTGGAACGAAATAAGAGCAGCGACTCGATACAACGCTAAATATCAGACAATGATCTATGGTAATCTGGACAAAACCAAACGCTGGAATCAGGCATGCAACATTAATGACTCATTTGTGATTACACCCAAGGCCGATTTTGCGGATGCGATCCACAGAAACTACATGTGGGTCATGCAAGATATTCTTAGCTTGAATAAAAACCCAGTTACAGCGTTACAGGTGGTGGCCTATACTGTCGTGCAGATTGCATATTACGATCGGTTCGCCAACTATGACCTGACTGCTGCAGCGAGATTTTCGATGACGGAATAGCGGTACATACCGAGTATGTAGAAGCATTTTGCGGCTGTAATGGGTCTTCTGAGGTTTCACTTCGTCTTGATTGCAGTAGCTATTTCCTTGTTCATCACGAAAATCGATGTTTCGCTGCTTGGTAACGCATGGCAAGCAGTCGCACAGTTCTATTCGGGTGACACAGCAGCAGCGGTTCAGCACGGAACCATGGCAACGGACGAGGTGCGGCAATCTGTCAAAAGCAGTGGATTCCACGAGTTCAGGGTTCTCATCAGAAGGTCAAGACATAATGGCCGGCTGCAAGCTGTGGCAGTTAGTTCAGGCAGCTGAGGCTTTTCATGTTGCTATTTCGTCTCGAAAACCATACCCTTCGCATCTATCGTTCATAGATTATGGAATGCCCATGGGATTTGGTCCGGTACCCAAGAAGCACCAATTGCGTACATGTCTGTCGAAAATATTTGCTGCATACGCTGCGCTGCAAATCGAAGATACTGTTATTAGTTTTGTTGGTGAAGGGATGATCTCCCTTCTCATCGCCTCTCGGTTAGCTTCCCTATATAGTTCTCCACCCGGTGATATGATGTAGTATATGTGCAGAGAGGGATCGGGAGCGCTTGAACCCGTTAGGCGTTCTGGTTGGTTGTATACTTGTCCGCGAGCGGCTGCAAGGAGTCAAAACTAACAACCAAATAGAGCAAGAAGAACCTTATCCCAACTCAAATACTTGGAACAGGTATCTCAAGCGTCTGCAGTGTCTACTATACGATGCGAAATAGTTTGCTTACAAAGGCTAGGTGCAAAGACGTCCGAAGTGGAGAGCGGGGTGCTCGGCTCCAAAACAAACACCGCAGCCGACACACAAGTTGGCGGGGTCAAACACACGCTCAAGACGCTGCAAATATATCACCAAATAAAGGTATTATGTCTCCTATAAGGCCAGGTGAATTCGAAAGCCATGTCGTGCCCGGCTCGTACATATCCATTCCGCAAGCCTGAAAATCACCAAGTTCCGGTTCCGAGATGGACATTGAGCCTACCGAACGATGTCAGCCACGTTTACACGACCTACATTGGTGTTCAGCAGCAATCTGAAAGCGAAGAAGCTGCACGAGCAGTAACCCAGGCTATTGGTGCTCTGCAAAAGTGGCTAGCAAGGAGCGACGGTCCAGCGGCATCCGAAACCTTCACAATTGACAATTGCGACCTGCAAGACACCGCCGTCTGGATATGCTATTGGACTGATGCTTCAAAGCGCAACTCCAGCCTGGCGAATCTATCTCTAACCCTAATTCATTCTCATCTGGTCCAAGCAGGCCGTTCCTCAATTGGCATTTGGCAGGAAAGTTTCGCAACCGAGGTTGCAAGGCTCGAAACAAATTACTCTGGGCTAGACTACCTTCCCGGATTAGCAAGACTACCTTCAGCAACTACCGTAGAGCACACATTATCGGCATATTGGGGTGCTGCTAGAGACCGCATTCCCGATTCAGCGCATGACCTCTTTCCGCGAGCCGCGAATATCGACCGTCCAAATCCCATTCCTAAAGGGATAAATCAGCATCTGGTTGGAACCAACCATGCCAACCTTGTACATATTCGTTCAGGCCAGTTTTGGGAAAATTGCGGCCAGCAAGAAGCCGACTCCTACGAACAGAAACTCGAACCGACGCTTCGTGCGGGGCTAGAGTATCTTCGCGAAAATGGGGAAGATACTGGAGCAATTGGAATTCGATATCTAAGAAACGAAGATCTGCCTGCACAGATTGGGGGTCGTGGACGCAAAGAAACATGTGGCGCCGGCTTTTTTACGAACCTCGAAGACTTGGAGAAATGGGCAAAGACTCACAAATCACACTTAAAAATCTATCGAGGTGCTCTCGCGCATTACAAAGCGTTCGGGGACACAAGGCGATTTCGTACTTGGCATGAAGTATCAGTGATAACAGCAGGCGATGCATATTTTGAATATGTCAATTGTACACCAGGGACGGGGGCAATTGGATCCCTCTCACTCGAGAACCGGAGCGAGTCGTCTGCGGCCGGATGATCAGGCTGATACCACGGAGTCAAGTTTGCTTAGCCTTTAGATCATGCACTATAACGGAGATATTATTTATTAGACTGCGTGTACATAGCTTTAGCAATACTATCAAAGTAATTGAAAATCAGCAACAAAAAGCTGGCTCAATACTTCTTGTGATAGCCATGATTAATCTTATTGATCTCCCACGAACGAGCTTAACTGACAAACCCGGGGCGCCCATGACTAAGTGCAGGTGCCGAATGAAGGGTTGCAACCTGAACCACAGTGGCCAGTAGTCGATCCGCACCATCCGTACTGGCTGCAGCAGTTACCGAAGGTGGATCCGGCGCAAGTTGCACCTCCCTGTGTGCCACAAGTGCCATCATTCGAGACCGGGGTAGATGGCGGAGTAGTCGAACCGCCGCTGCAAGTGCCAAACGAAGGGTTGCAGCCTGAACCACAATGATCAGACGACGATCCACACCATCCGTACTGGCTACAGCAATTACCGAAGGAGGAGCCGGCGCAGGTAGCACCTCCTTGGGTACCACATGTGCCATCGGTGGAAACACTGCCGGTAGGGTTTGGGTTTCCCGGTGAGGTTGGGGTGGGGTTAGGATTAGAGCCACCACCGCCAGACGAAGTACGGTACCAGTTCTCCTCCGGCTCGCCCATGCACTCACCCATAGTGACACCACGATAACCTTGATCTCTAAGGTACTGCAGCATATAGCCAGTCAAAGATAGGGCAGTGGCCTCATGGATATCGTGAGCAATGGCAAGGCGATCTCCGGAGGACGAGCCGCCGGGAGTCTGATCTAGGATTCTCTTGAAGTTATCCTTAGCAACCTGGATGTTGGAGAGCTGATTGTAGTCGTCCGTGTCCAGGTCGAAATACGAGATGACGTAACCAAGATTCCTCATGACAGTTTGGCAAGCAGAATTGCAAGATGAATAGGGCGGACGCATATAGGTCGGGTATTTGCCAATGATGTTTCGGATGGCCATTTCGTTCTTCACCATTTGGTCGTAACGCTGTGCATCCGTGATGACGCTTAGGTCTTGGTGAGACCAGGTATGACTGGCTACTTGGTGGCCCTCAGCCACCATTCGACGGATAACATTTGACCAGCTCGAGGTCGAGTCGATAGCGCCCTTGCCGTTGTTAATTCCAGTCACAAAGAAGGTGGCCTTGAAGCCGTATTCAGCAAACTGGTCAAGGACCTGGTTGGTGTAGATGTATGGCCCGTCATCGTAAGTGATAGCGACAGTACCAGGGTTCTGACAGGAGTATATGCCTCCACCGCCGTACGGAACATTACCCTTCTGCGGGCGGGGATCATTGCGTGTGCTAGCTCCACCAGGGGTCTTGTTAGCGTCGCAGGCTGGGCCATAATCGATTAGGCAGTCAGGAGCATTGCAGTGGTCCGCGGTGGTACCGCAGTACCCCTACATTACTGTCAGCAACTGTAGCAGTAACGGTCTTAGACAAGTACGTACGGCACCGGAACAGCAGTAGCCTGCAGCACATGAAGCGCCTCCAAAGCTAGGACCGCAACGACCGTTCTGACCACCCTGGCGAGTCTCCAGCAGACCACGCTTGGGTTCCGCAGCGTGACGAAGTACACGAGGAGTAGTAGGTGTTCTGGCTTTCAGGTCCTTCGGTAGACCAAATATCTTCGGCGCTCCAGGAATTCCTCCATGAGCAGCCACAAGTGGCGCCACAACCGCGGCAACTAAACATTCCGAGAAACGCATCCTAGCTCTACTGACGGAAGAGAATTAATGTCCTGACTTCAGGACAATATAAATTTACAGTGTAGAATAACGAAGGACGACTGCGTGACTAGCGAGCGAAACGAGTGAAGAACTCATAGAGCATGGCTGCTGCAAATACTTATACCTATGCAGCCCTACGAGTGAGACTGACCTTCCAGGAAATGATGAGCGCCCGCTAGCTGATCGTGTTTTCCACAGCCAAGAGCGGTGGCCTGAGCAGTGTTGTTGAAATACGAAGTAACAGCGGGGTCCGCATCAACACTGCGGAGGAATACTACCCTATGCGATTTCTGCGAGCGCAAGAAAGCCCTTCAAACATCATCCTTTGTGGCTCGTTCTCCGAACAGCAGCGAGGTCCTACCTAAATGGGAGAAGCGACCGCTGGACGTAATTCAGCGAAAAGGGGAAATTGTTTCATGACAGGGTCGGGAAAAGCAAAGGTACATGCCAACACTGCTAACAATGCCCAGATATCTAGCGGCGCGGCAGTCTAAGAATATCAACAAAGCCTGCCGGCTCGTCGCGCTACTCCCTCTTCCGACTCCGCGGCGAATGCAATCCAGGTATCGTGTTCGTGACGTGGTGGCCTTTTAGTCCTTCGAGAAACATCAGCTACACACTACTGTTGTCTTACCCCGCACGCGCCTCTCGCCCATCGCCTTTCTTCGACGGACTTCCAATATTCCGCTACTCTACTGTCGCGAGCCTCACCGGCCAGAGCATGAATTCAATCCTGATTGTGCCATTAGTACTATAACAAACGTCCCGATTTTTATACCATGCGTTGTATCTGTATACTAGGCGTTCACGATAGACTAACCTGACCTAAGAGCGACGCTAAAGGTCGCCCTACTAGTCCGAGAGTTATTAATGATCTTACTAACACTTTCAGCCGCATTACCGTACATTATTTCACCAGACATGAGAATCGATCCACTGACGCGCCAACACGCATGAAGCTAGGCGTAACCAACGTATTGCCAATACTATAGAGATCGAAGTAGCTCGTGCACGATTCTCTCAACACACGTACCTTGTCACATCTTTCTTAACAGTGATTTTACCCTTGTAGCCTTGTCTTGACATTGTGGTCATATTGGTCTGCTGCCATAGAGGTGTATACAATATTTCGCCAGTTTTCGCCGTTCTTATTCGTGACTTAACAGCCTCGGCATGTCATTCCTTTTCTGAATGCTTGCTATTGTAGCAAAATGCGTAGCCGTGTTGCAATAAGAGCTTCAAACCCTTCCGATCAATTGATTTGGATAATCGAAAAGATCTAAAAGGATGCGATATTCCATCGGGACCTTCTAATTGCCAGAGTGGGCAAACCAAAGAGGTGGTTGCAGTCTGAATGTCAATACGCCCTCACCCCATCGGGTCCGCTCTTGAGGTGTTTGGCGA
Organism: Pyrenochaeta sp. UM 256; assembly: GCA_000359685.2. NCBI lineage: Eukaryota > Fungi > Ascomycota > Dothideomycetes > Pleosporales > Cucurbitariaceae > Pyrenochaeta > Pyrenochaeta sp. UM 256. The sequence continues at coordinate 15,253 of AOUM02000120.1, read as the reverse complement.
TGCGAAGGATAGCGTTTTACAAATTGTCGATCACAGCGCGTTTTAGCGTTGGCAAATGCCATTCATTTCGGCTCACTCCCATTTGCAGATCTTACTCGTACTTGGAGAGAAATTATTAAGATGTAGACAGCTAGTAGACCTAGTAGGGCTTTTGTATATCAACGATTTTTGTAAACGACACGCTGCGAGCTCGGGTTGGCTTTAGGGACTAGATGCCCAACTCCCATCAGGCAAGGTATCGGGCAAATAGATAGCTCGAAAGAATACCATTACTTCACTACGGTTCTCTTGATGCTAATGTTTATTTTAGGTCCATATGCTACCGTCGAAGGTGTCTTATTTTATGAGATTCAACCCGAATATTTCTTGCAACTTGAAGCTCAAACGAATAATTGTCTTGTCGGAGTACTCGAAACCAAACGGCCAGCAGCATACTTACAAAGCCATTGCATCAATTCGCTTCCAGTTCTACCTTGATTGCACGAGTATTGGCAGAGAACTTCATAACTTGGACTACGAAGGCATTCACTTAAAAAGGAAGATTTTCAATGGCAACCCCTGGAGCATGTGGGCTTGATTATGTTTAACAAGCCGCAGACTGCGTGAAACTAATACAGTCCACGACAGGGTATATCCTTTCCTATGTCATTTCTTAATCCTTACTAGATATCGATCCAGTCTCTTGCCGATGTGACACAGTCGTAACAGCCAATATCCCCTTGGTGCTCGCGTCCTCAGCATCATGCCTCTCCACGCTCCGCAGTTCTGTCCATGCGCGACTCTCCACAGTACCACCACTCAAGTCATGGCTATGATGAGATGTGCTTTGTCTCCAGCTCTTGCCAGGACGTCCCTTATTACCGGTAAAGGTACCACCCTGTGATTGAGAAGGATGTGTGCGCCCATCAGAGGACAGATAATAAGACGCGTCATGCAGCTTGGGTCGTAGCAAGATGTATAAGGCTGGGACCATGGCGACAACGGAAGCGAAGAGGGTCTCGATTGATGCCCACATTGTGCGAGAGAGTTGGATTCGAGCGTTCTTATTGCCTTGAATCATGCGGACTATTGAGACAGCGATGAGGAAGAAACCTAGAGAGAAAAGAGATAGTAACCGTAGTCGCTTGGACAGGGTGGTTTTAGCGTGGAACAAAAGTGGGAATGGTAAAGCGAGAAGCATGGCATCAGTGATGATGTTGCCGACTTCGTAGGTCAAGAGCCACGCGTTGCCTTTGACGCACTCGCCTGGGTCTGGGGACAGTTGCCAGTATCTTTCGAAAGGACGACATTCGACGAAGATTGCGATAGTGGCGGCAGCGTATGTACATGCAAGGACGGTCCAGAATGTGTAAAGGATGGTAAACTCGCGAGGAATTTTACGTATCATGCGGCGACAGAGGTCGAGGACGACCATTTTGAGACTCCAAAGCCTTATTGTTGTTAGCATCTAACATGTATTCATATCATCATGTGCGTACGTGGAATTGAGGACAGCTCGGCTGACGAGGTTCAACTTGCTATTCAATTCAAGCCAGTTTGTCTTCTCCGTCCCAACACTGACGAGATCGGCGCGCTCCGCGTCCGACAACACTATATGATGATAAGCAAGCAGGTTGTTTGTCCCAAGAGATTACTATACCAGTTGTTGTACCATGAAGCAATATGTAATGACTAACCACAACTCGAGCAATCAGAAAGACACTTGCGCTCATGGTCCAGTAGTCCCCTGCATTGAAGCGTTGGCCCTTGATTTTCCTCAAGACGAGCCTTGCGATGAAGAGAGCGAAAGCAATGCCATTGCATATCCAAAGACTCGTTGCATCGGTCGCCATTCTTAAGCCGAAATGGAGAACAGAGAACGAAGAAAAATTCGGCCTGAAAACCAATGCGATGTACCTGTGCGGGAGTCGACTTGTGGTCGATGGTATTTAAAACACGAACAGCACTGTGGACAACGTTAACCATGTTCGCAAGCTAACCGTGGGTGGCGTGTATGGGATGGTCGATATTTGACTTTCTGTCATGGACGCCACAAAATGTCTTTGGCATAAACATCGCGCCTTCGAAGATCATGAGTAACGCCAAGGGCAAGGTTTGCTTTAAACGACAGCCATCCAGGACTGTGCGACTTTCCCGTCCCAAATGGATACGAGTGGTGATGATCGTGATCAAGGTGCGTAACGACGGGGGAAGGGGCTACCATTAGAATCCATGCTCTGCATCCGAGATACTGCAACCCATCTTCGCAGTTTGTTTCAGCTTGTCAAAGAAAACTGCGCGTAGTCAATTCGCGTCTCAAGCGGATCGTCAGACGTTAGGTAATGTCAAGTGGAGATAGGAGCTAACTATGCGCTTGAAGGCGCAACACTGTCGCATTGTGGCACAGAGACATCCGGTATATTATCGAGACGGGATCGATCTCATTACTCTACTGAAGTTGCAGGGGCAGACGGGCGAACCGACTCTTGCTTGGATGTTTTGCAGGACCATGACTCTCGGGGGAAGCGTAGGAAGATTAGAGTTGAAGTAGCGAGCGCCTCGCTAACCCGCACTCCTTTTGACTTGGCTCATTAGGCGATTAAATCATGGCCTTGCTTCTGCCTTGGCTGCCAACGGGCTCTTTGAGTTGTTCTATTAAGTAGCATGGCATCTGGACCTGGCCACTATGTCGCGCATATGGGCGTTGCAAGCTGGCTAGCGCTAGCAGGTGCGGTGGCGTCTAGAGAGGACAGCGTACTTGCATGAGAACATGTTCATGCGTTCTCAGATGGCTGAGGCTGTTCAGCCTTGCAAGTTGGTACTTGGGTGCTTGGGTCCTGGGTCGTTGGGTCGAGGGATGACGGCAGGAAGCGAATTGAAGCGAATCTCCACGTGCGGTCCCAACCCCCGCAATATGACGAGCATTGCAGTAGCGCGACTTGGTGATCACAGTACTAAACATAACAAGAGGAAAAAATGGTGCAATTACACGAGCGAGTCCACCTGGGCAGCAGCACGGGAGACTCAGCTCAGCCCTTCTTATCGTATAGTGCAAAATGACACGCGATTAACGAGCTTCCTGCGATATCGGATACATGACAATGTCAACCCCAACAACCACGGCAGTCCCTCTACCGCTTAGAGATACGCTCGCATCTCTGCCCCCTCTCCCCACTTCGTCGAAAGAGCTCCGCTCCCAAGCGCGCCGAGAGATTCTATCAGCACCGAACACACCACTTTTGGTCGCCCTCGACGATGATCCCACGGGCACACAGACATGCCACGACATTGCCGTCCTCACATCGTGGAGCGTACCGGTTCTCGTCTCCGAGTTTGAGAAGACACCCCCCGGCAGCGGTTTCTTCATCCTGACAAACTCGCGCGCCCTACACCCTCCCGCTGCCCGTCAGCTAATAATCGACATCTGTCGCAACTTGAAGGAAGCTGCCGAGCACGCGAAGAAGGCATTCGAGGTCGTGCTACGCGGTGACTCGACGCTACGTGGGCACTTCCCCCTCGAGCCACAAGCAGTCGAGGAAGTGCTTGGAGAAAGCGATGCGTGGATAATCGCACCTTTTTTCCTGCAGGGTGGGCGGTACACGATTCATGACATCCACTACGTTGCTGAGGGGGATACACTGGTTCCGGCGGGAGAGACCCCATTCGCCAAGGATGCTACGTTTGGCTTCAAGAGCAGTCATCTCGTCGACTGGGTGGTTGAGAAAACTGATGGGAGCATAGCACGAGACCGGGTCAAGGGCATAGGCTTAGACGATATTCGCAAAGGCGGGCCAGACAAGGTCGAGGAGATTCTGCTCGGTGCTACGAAGGGAAGCGTGCTCATCGTGAATGCAGCTGCGGAAGAGGATATTGACATCGTTGTCCGAGGCATTCTAAACGCGTCCACACAAGGGCGTAAGTTTCTCTTCCGCTCCGCAGCAGCATTCGTCTCCGCGCGCTTGGGCATTTCACCCATACCGCCCATCTCCGCTCGACAGCTTCGACTCGATCCCTCCGTCGGTGGCTTGATCATTGCCGGTTCGTACGTGCCGAAGACTACTGCGCAGCTGAAACGTCTTATTGCTCAAAGCGGTAACAAGCTCGTCACCGTGGAGCTAGATGTCAACAAACTGCTCGAAAGCGAGACAACACGTGAAGAGGAGCTGCAACGCGCTCTACAAACAACCGCACGCTACATATATTATCCCAAGGATGTATTGATCATGACATCAAGGGATCTCGTTGTAGGCGCAGATGAACGCTCGTCATTAGACATTGGGTCTGTTGTTGCAGCGGCACTAGTGTCCTTCCTTACACGGCTAGACACAAGGCCAAGGTATGTGATTGCTAAAGGTGGTATTACTAGCAGCGACATGGCCACCAAGGCGTTAAGCATGAAACGAGCGATGATTGTAGGTCAGGCCGCAGCAGGCGTCCCGCTCTGGCGATGCGACGAGCCGACCTCCAAATGGCCCGGCTTACCGTACGTCGTGTTTCCAGGTAATGTAGGTGGGGAAGACACGCTCGCAGCCGTTGTGGAACGATGGCGGCTACCAACACCTATGAACCGTTGTTGAATGTAGGACGGGTGGCTAATAGTTTGCTGCGCTCGCTACGATGGGGCGAAAACACAAGCTTCACTCTGAGTACGAACTTTGAGAGGTCGATTACGCTTCAGCTGCGTATTAATATAATTCCACACGATCCCCTCACCAACGAAGCGAGCAATGCGAACAGATGTGTAACAACGCTGAATTATCGTAAAGTATTCTTCTTAAATCACTTCAAGCTGTATTCAGGCTTCCTCATTCTCACTCTCTTCACTTGATTTTCTTCTAGTATATTGCGTGAAACCCTACAATGCAACTCTTTCACTTACTCCTAGCTACCATCACCTTGTCTCTTGCGAGCGCAAAGCCTTGCAGTACGACTACAACCACACCGACCCCATGCGACTTTGATCAATGGCATCAAGAGCGCAAGCTCCTCATCGGTCCCAGTGCGCAAATTAACGTGCAATGCTGGGCGCCAGGACGTCCCGTGTCGGGAAACACTCGCTGGCTATATGTTAGTGACAGGGCGTGCTGGGTCAATTCTAGGGCATTTGGGCCGAGTTGCGACGGTAAGTCAGAATATTTATAGGTGGAGGGTTGTGTGTGAGGAAGCTAATCTACAGTTAGATGGATTACCGCCGTGTCCTCGGTAAATAGCTCGGAAGGATTGAGGCAATCAGGTTTCGATATGAAAGGAACAAGGAGAGACGGAGTGGTTGTTGCTAAAGACTGATATACAACATTTGATGGAGTCACCGTAGCAAAAATAACTCTATTTCGTCTCCGAATTTTCATGTCTTCTTCCGAACGTTTGTGAGAGTTTATGGACGTTATATCGTAATAATAAGGCTGTGGCTTAGTTGTTATGACTACTGACACTAAGACAAGTTTAGTCAAGCGAAAGCATTGGTAAAGTCTTATAGCGCTTGCGAGGTTAAGGTTCGTGATAAACAGCTTCACCGCGGCTACATTATAGGATAGGAACACGTCCGTCGTGCTTTCCGTTACTAGGATAGAAGTCCTTGCTGGGACCCCAGACCTTTCCAACGACATCGACTCTCTAGATAGACAAAACGACTTCGACTTTGAGGGAGCATGCCGCTGTGACGTTTCAAGAGGATCATATGGTGCCGTCATTCCAAGGGTCTATAGAATGCGATCACTAGAAGGGTTCATGGCACCATGAGATTCGATCTCCTTGAGGGAGAATAAATATCTCCATTCTGGTCTAGTATGCAAAGCCCTGATCTTGCGAGACATGGGCATGGCATGCCATCCGCAGTCGCCACTGAATCAGTTGCCGAAGCAACCAATACTAAGCACACCAACTCAGAACCCGAATCCAGTGAAGTCCAAATCAAGAGTTCCAGTATCGAAGTTCAGAAATGAAGAAGTGCCAAAGTTGAAACCTTCATCAAAGCCATTACTGAATATGTCATCGTTGTACGACCTATCGCCGTTGTGCAAGGGCGTCGAGGCAGTGTTAGATTCAGGCGCGTGCTGCATAGCTGGCTGGCGAGTACCATTATTATGATGATGCACAATATCTGGGGCACTGGAGATGTTGGTCTGCCTCGCAATCATCTTCTCTAAACCCTCGGCCATCATGTGAACGAGATGCCATTTTCCCACTGGAGTCGCCCGGAATTGCTGTACCGCTCTTGTAGTCAGGTCGTAAATGACAGATTCCTCGATGTACTGGGCTGGATATTGCGTCGAGACCTTAAGAAGAAACACACAAGCGAAGGCGATCATTGAATGAATATAGTGCGGGATACCAACCAAGCTGTCGCGGATGTCAGGATCGATTAGTACCAGTTCGATAATTGAGGTTGCAGCTGCAACAGCGGCACGTGCGCTTTCTTGAAAGTATGACGGCACGCTATTGCCATGCAAGCCTCGAAAAACGTGAGAGTGGAGGTGCAACTTTGCCAGATGATGATGTAGGTTGGCGCCTTTCGTTGGAAATTCGCCAATATGCTCATGTATTTCTATCTTCATTAGCAAAATTGAGGACATTCAAGTTGTACGACTTCGACTTACTCAAGAGCTCAGTTGACCAGAAGCCCATCCAGTGGTCGATCTGTAGGCTGAAGGTCATCAACTTTGGAGCGAACGCTTTTGGTATGGGTTCGCCATTATCTGGCCCAAAAAGCTCTCTCACGTTACCCATGATGACCAACAGCGCCATTTGACTGACTAGTCGTTTATCCGCCTCAGTGAAGACCGAAGTAGTCATCAGCTTTTCCCATCCAGCAATTGACGCATCGTCGCGTACAATGGACGGTCGGCCATATAGTATAGAGAGGTGGCGATCGCAGATGTACAATACATACCAGATTCGCAAATTGACCATAGCCTCTTCGTTACCGTTGGCGAGAACCCGTTGGTAATTACTGCCAAGATTGACTTCCATGGCTCGTCGAATTGCATATCCGCTAATCATCCACGAAACGTCGTGTAGCCAGTACGTCGCGATGCACATGGCTCGCATGGATTCCTGATCCATGCGGCGAACAAACATAGAAGCTGACATGAGTCTACGGAACTCACGGTTGCAAATGCTATACAGGTGGTTATTGCTCGGGTCGTGAAGCGCCGCAACCGTGCATACACATGCGGTCAGGAGGGAAGAGCTGCGCCGTAAGCTATCAAGATCACGATGCCTTCCGCCACCTATCATGTACAAGAAATGATCGATGCGATTCAGATAGAAGCCAACTAGGCGCTCCGCATCCTCGACGCTAACAGAACCTCTTGAGATGAAGTCGTTGACAGGCCGGGTGGCTCTCCGTTCTGCAAATGCATGACGTTCATCAGACGGATCATCCGAACGGAGTGCTCGTAGCCGGGTAATCTGGTAGAGCGATTCAATGGGTGCGTGGGGAAGTCCTTCCTCTTTCGGTGATATCCGAGGCGAGTTGTCGCATGACGGGGCTTCGTCTTCATGGCTGTTGAATTCAAGCTGATTTGCCTGCTCATGGTCTTGCATTGTATGTGACTGTAATGGTGGGAGTAGAGGTAGGGATAATTTTGATAGTGCTTGCTGTAGTGACGCGTGTATCTGGCCGAGATCACCGACAACAGTATGTTTCCACCTAATGGTATCAGTATGTGTGGTTCATATACATTGGTCGATGTTGGGGACGCCTGAGGGTGGACAAAGACGAAGTCTGGTTAACAGGTGAAGGCTTTGGTCGCACTTACTGCGAACGTTCTTCAATCAGCGTCTGCAGGCTTTTGTTCAGCACACACGACAAATTACGCTCAGCGCACCGTTTACAAGGTGGTCCATTGTCATCCATGATACATTTGATCTGCGTCCATGTCAGTAGGTGCTTGTATTCTCAAGGGATCAAGATGCCATGCCTTCTGCTTCCTACATGATGCGCAAGCCTTGACCTTCCGCGAAATCGAGGGAACCGTATCATCGTTGGCAGAGTCTGTAGGTCGAGATCGTGAGACTGGCGACATTGAAGGCGCTCCTGTCTCGTTTGCCTGTGACCATGTTCGTTTGGGAGGCATGGTTGCGCTTGGATCGGAGAAGAGGAGCCCAGACGCTGACCAGGGTATCGCATCGCCGACAGTCCACGGGCACTTGTACGGCAGGGAATGCGATTGAAGTGGAGGCGATCTTGTCCGCTGAGTCAACGCTGGGAGATGGCTCACGACCAACCCTGCGATGTGGAGATGGATCCTGTCGGCAAATGCGGGGTTCGTGATTGGCCGGCTAGCGCCCGATGCGTTCTGCAGCCAGTGAGGCTCGCGTGCATACAGTGTGCGATCAGCATCCCGCGAGAGCGGATACGCGATTAGAGCGAGGCTATCGTGGGTCGAATTGTGGTGTTGAGATGATCGGGTCCGTGGACGTCTGCACATGTTTGGCCGTGCATCTTGCGAGCCTTCGCGCGTCTCGAGACGGAAGGGCCGTCCTACCACCCCTCCAAGCAACACATTGCACAACATACTCCTCCGAAGCCATACGAACAGTAGTCCAACATCAAGGTCGCACTTCAGCACGCGTGAGCCTTCTCGCGACGCCTGAAAGGCTGTTGGACAATCAGCGTCAGTGACGCTTCAGGCCGTGGTCAAGGCGTCCAGCCTCTATGTTTCAGCCCATCCATCAGTGCTATCCAAGCCTCATCGGTCGTCACTCCCTCGACCTGCACCTGCCCCACAGCCTCGCGTTGGGCTTGTTGATCATCTCGAGTTCTTTGCAGATCGAACCTCTCCGACTTTCGCCTTCTTCCGTCTTAACCCTTCGACGTATCTTGCACAATTCCATCGCGCAGAAGCCGCAAGCCGCAGTGTTTGAGATCTTGATGGGGTCGGAAAGCTCGTGTTAGAATGAGCGGATTCTCGGATTATCGCCACTCCCCGGAAAAACACACTTATCACGCTCTCAATTGCTGTTAATATACCTATCTTCACTGCTGTTCGCGCTGCTTGCGACTACGCGAATAAGCATAATGCCGTCGCCAAATCCAAACCAGCAATGGCCAGGTTGGCCGAGTCAACAGTACCAGCAACGACCAGGACAATATCCCGATCGACGTTACTCGCAAGGATACCCACAAGATTATTCATATTATGGACATCGTGCACCTAGCGCAACACCTTATGTACAACCACACTACGGAATCACCTCTCCCGCCGCAGTCATGGCAGAACTACCTGCGCCACTGCCTCCTGCGCCGCCAACTACAACACCTGAACAGCAGTTGAAAGAGGATGAACTACTAGCACACAAGCTTCAACAGATGGAAGTCGAGGATGTGCGAAGGAGATCAAGCAGTGCCGTGAGCCAGCATCGACCGCCGATCAGCATGGTGCCCGCGAGCCCACAGGGTCACTCACCTTTACTACACCAACCGTCTTCACAGTCCCTGAGACCACATTCTGAAAGTGTCTCATCAACGACCGCACCATACAATCCAGGATTGCTTGGTTCATCGCCCCACCAGGCAAGCCCTAGCCTCTTGCCCGAAGTAGTTTCTATGCCACGCGCAGTCTCGTACTCTCCTCAACCAACGTCCGAAAATCTGCCCATTCCTGTCCTCCAAGATCAGCACACTGTATATTCACCGTTAGCACCACTGGATCCAGCTTCTTTATCTGCCTACATTGAACAACATCGTCAGCCACCGTATCCGCCTCAGTGGGCGCTATCTCCGGCGTTCGCATCTTTCTACGCCTACCAAAACGGGAAGATCACTCCAGGCTCAAGTTGGTTAGACACACCAGAGTCCCTCACTTGGCGAACAGTTAGGCCCATGGAGCATGCAAGGAATCCCGTGCCCGCGTCTTACACTTTTAAATTTAAGACATCAAGTGGCAGCCTTCGAAGTCCAAAGCACTCATGGATCATGGTATGCCCAGGAGAACAAGCAGATGTATCAAAGAAGTTGTCCAAGTCTAATCGACCTACATGGGCTTATGATCTCAAATTCGATTCCAGCACCGGCCTACGTAAATCCGAAGTACTGTCACACGGACGAGAAAAGGCCGTTCTCACAACCTATGTCCACGCTTTGAACTACGACTCTCTGCGTTTCGTTGGCCCTGACAGCCGCGCATATATGTGGGTCAGTAGTTCAAAATTATCATCAATAAACGGCTCACGATACGACACACTCCGCCACGCGCTCTTCGCAGCCACAGGAAATATCCCAGACCCGCTATATGGTCAAATTGTTGCAGATCACACATTTTGGGACGGCTATGTGGACGAGAACGAAGTGCATATGGGGATCCGATGCGATGGGTGCCAGATGAAACCTATCGTTGGTTTGAGGTGGAAATGCAGAACCTGTCCACATCACGATGTGTGCAATACGTGTCGCACGCTCGCGCTCAGCGGACAATTCGGCGCATCGATACAGCCTACCTGCGACTTCTCGCTTGTCAATCTCCCAGACGAAGCGCTCTATATCCGCTCACAAACTGTTGATCCGGCGCTTGTTGTAGCTACTCTCCAGGTTCTGAAAGACTGGGAAAAGCACACGCTTCGAGAGGAGAGGAGAAAGAATATAACGGGTTTCATGGCGAGCGAAGGGGAAGCGCGGCAGCGCGACCTCGGTGTTATGAGTTATTGGAAAGCAGGGGACTGGGATAAGAAGGGTACTGAAGGGGAGAGATTTGGAACAAGGGTGAAGGCGAGGGCAATCGTGCAAGCGTTTGCAGAAACCGCGGCTGCGTTAGGAAACGTTGTGGATGCTGGGTTTACAATCGGTGGTAGTAGTGGAGGCGATGGAGGTGGTAGTGGTTCTGGGGGTGGTGGTGATGGTGGAGGCGGTGGAGTCGGCGGAGGTGGTAGTACATGATGATCCACTGGGTAATTCCATGTGTTAAATGTTGCAAGAGCCGACCCTGACCATCTCATCTCGTCCAGTAAACATGGGCTGATGATGATTACGTCATGTACATCTTTTCCGTTATTCCCAGATGGCACTGGGAGTGAGTGTAGTGCAGGAAACCATTGGGCAATTGGGGCATTGAATGTCAACCTATATAAGTAGTAGCATAAGTCTTCATTAGGCAACACACTTATAGAGGCGCGCGTACAGTGTCATCTTTAGTCTACTTCAGGCACTAATGTTGCGGTACAGCTAATTATTCTCGCGAATTAAGAGCGGTGGACACGCTATTAACCTGAGTATGCTTGACACCCTGCTAGTGTTCTGTAGCTGTCACCAAAAGCGTGCATATTCACTTTATTGGATAGTGCTCATGGGCGCGTCTCTTGTGCCAACTGCTTCTAAGGCTCTAGTTCTAAAGTCTAGGATATATACTCTTCGTACAAACTGGAAATACCAATGCTCGCTAACTTCGTCAAACCCGAAACGCCATTTCCGCCCGATCTTCGCCTCGAAAGTATTACACCTCTAATCCCACCCAATTCTATAAAGATTGTAACCCGTCTCATCTCCCCTACCGATGCCTCTTCTCTTCTCTACACTTCCCTTCTCCAAGATCCTGAATTGCCTCCCATATTCATCCTTTGGGCAAAGCTCAGGCGTGAATGCGGCTTCCACAGTCTCCGGGATACCTTCGAACTTCCCAGTCTTGCGTACCGTGACCATAAGCCAGAATGTACCACTAGTGGTGAGGAGATGCGCTGCACAATCGCGCAGCCAAGCTGCGTGTTCAGGCGCGTAGACAACGTCTGAGGCAATGAGAAAGTCGGCTCCTGCTTTCAGATCCGATGGAGGAGCGGACCAGTCCAATATCATCGTATCCACCGATAGTTTGTTGTCTAAGGTCGGCGGGAAATTCGTTGCTACATTTGCTTGACAATTCTCTAATACTGCTGAGTGGTAATCCGTTGCCGTGACAGTTGCATGTTCCACTCCAATCTCAGGGAGAAGCTTGGCAAGCGTCAAGCTCACAAGCCCAGTGCCGGCACCAAGCTCAATAATCTTTGGTTGCTTGGGCAGGCTGTCTGACGCGAGATCGAAACGCTTAGGATCGGCACACATCATACTGCTGAGCACGATGCTCGCGCCCCAGGACTGTAACCCCACGTCTGTGTGATCAGTTCCTGACAATGGCGCATCATTTAGCGTGATCTTGATCGAGTCATCCGATGAGGTAGGGAAGGTGAAATCGCGTGTGAGAGCCTCTTCTTCCTCGTCATTACTAGAGCCAGAAACTGAGGACAGAATGAAGGCTGCGTCTTCTATGATTTGGCTCCTTGCTTCCTCAGAGAGATCTATCTCTTCAACACGGGAGAGTAGAGAAGTGAGCCATCGAGTTACAAAAGTGCGCTCGAAAGGGTCGGCGCGGAGAGCTGCTGTCACCTCCTCGGAAGCTGTATCGTCATATTCGTCCTCGGATGCGTAACCGGAGTCGACTGGGACGGGTGTCAAAGCTACTGGAATATGTTCCCGCTTCAAATTTGGCTTTGATAGGGTACTTGGTATGCGCAACGGGCAATACAGCGCTTGAAGCTTTCGAAGTGCCGAGGTAAGTTGGTCTTCAGAGGTTGAAATGAGCCGTCGAACAGGTGGCAAGCTGCTTGACGGCGGCAGGCAAGGGCCTGACAAGCTGACGCTCATTTGACGCCGCGCTACACGACTACACGACTGTCAAGCAACTGGAACGAAAGAGACTGTGGGGTTGAAAAGGAAACGAAATGAGCGTGGGGAAACGGAGACGACGATAAGAGATAAGAAGGGAGGGATTCATTGCGCCCTTTTTAGATGAGTTGTAGTCTAGCCTCACACGCTCGGACAATGGCGCGAAAGGCCAGAGATTTTTCACCGCCTCTCGTTCGGCATCGTGGGCGAGGGAGTGGGTCATAATCTATTGTAGTCATCTTGATCATTTGCTCCTTGACGAAGCCTAGCAATCCGTCCCATTGTGTAAAGGAGGTTGAATATAATCGTTACTGGTGTTCCTCACAACATCTTCACGATGTTTCTTGTTCGGCAAAATTTTGGGTCAGTGTGATTAGACATCGCCACGTGGGTCGCTAAGGATGAGATCCTTTCCCGCTAACCAGAATCAGTCTAACGTGCGATCGCCGAAAAATCCGAAACAGCTTGCCACCTCCGCCACCCTGCCTACAAATTCGCCGGAAGCAGTGCTTGGAATACTTATTTGAGAACTTTTTGCCAAAGGTGTTGATCATAGCACTAGTGGCTTGGAACCGTCGACAATCGTCTTCAGCCACTCCACGTCGATGGAGTATTCGGAGCCAGGGATCAGCTACTAACAGGTCTGGTCTGCTTCATAATTTCGATGCACCATGTTTTCAAATAGCGGTCTTAGCTTTATGAACTATATTTCTCGGAATGCTCCCCTCCTGTTCACAACTCGATGGTCTGGACTATACTTCAAGCGTCTGAATACGCGCATCATGCTTTCTGGTATCCTCTTCAAAGGCCTCAACATGATGCCTCGAGCTCGTCTTGCCAAATTTCCTAATCGGCACACCTTCCAGGAACAGCTCGTCGATCTCTTCCAATGTCTTGCCTTTACATTCCGGGACGCAGAACCAAGTAAAGACCACCGCCATTGCCGCCGTAGCGCCAAAAATGAAGCCAACTTTGCTGCCTAGCCCTGCATATGGCTCGTTGAGCAGATAAGGGATGGAAAACGAGACGGCGAATTGGATGGCGATATTGAACACCGAACCCAGGGCATATGTCATGTCTCGGAGATGTTGAGTTGGTATCTCGGCTGCGACTACGTGGGAGAGAGGAGCCCAACCAAGGGCGAAGCCGACGCCGAAGATGGTAACCATACTGACGATTCCAGCTTTGACAGAATGCGAGGGGTTGATCTTGGTTCCGAGAGCGCCCATAGTGAACAAACCTCCGCATTGGATGATTGCGCCGACAAACATCAGAGGCCTAGATCTAATATCAGTACTAGTCGAGAGGAGCTTAGTGATGAGTTAACTTACACTCGACCAGTCTTATCTGTCAGAGCTTGAGTGATAAGGACGACGACGATGCTGATAGCTGAGTTGATAGATGTCATGGTGAAGGGGTTAATAACACCAATGCTTTTGATGAAAATAGCGCCGTAGACGGATATGAAATTCTGACCAGTGAGCTGGAGGAAGATGTTCACGCCAATGACGATAAGTGTTCGTTTCAAGTTTGCTAAGGATGTTAGCTTATATGAAATAAAATGTGACCATGCAACCCTGAAACGCATCGAAGTCTCAGACAGGAGCAAACTTACTGCCTTGAAATAGCTCCAAAAAATTTCCTTTCTCCACAGTGACGTTTAGAGTGCTCTGAAACTCCCTGTACTCCTCTTGGATCTGCTCTTTAGTGAACTTGCCCTGACGTAGCAATCGCAAGTTCTTCATAGCCTCTTCAGGTCGGCCTTTTTGCAGGAGCCAGCGCGGACTTTCTGGAATATACCATACCGAGCAGAGCATGATGGTCGGAATGATAAACAGGATGCCAAGCGGGATCCGCCAGCATCTATCATCGTTCAACTGCCCGGTTCCTCGGCAGATCAGTGAGGCTATAAGCTGGCCCACGAGCAAACTTGACTGATATGTTCCAACGGTGGCACCTCGCACAGGTGCAGGAACTAGTTCGGACTGCGTAACGGGAACAAGCGCAAGTTCCATGCCGATGTATACATAGGCGATAATGCGTCCCGCGACCATTTGCCACTTGTTCGTAGTGCTGGTAATGCAAATGATGGCTCCAAGGATTGCCCAGAAGCACATCACCATGAAGCATTTCTTTCGGCCAATCTTTGCGCTAAGGAAATTGCCGGTGACGAGACCAAAAGCGAATCCGATATACGTGAGACTGCCGAGGAGAGAAAGGTAGTACGTTTCGAGTTGATAGCTAGTTCTGTTTAGCATGTTGATGATGAATTCCTCGTAGAGTGCATACCTTTTCGTCTTTGCGTCGTACACGCCGAATCGCCGAGCAAAAGGCGTCATCGCTTGCGTGTTGTTGAACACACCTTGTTCGAGACCAAAATTCACCTGGCTGAGAGCGATGATGCCCACAGCATACGCAAGTCTGCCGTTAAAGCATCTTGCCATCTTGCTGAAGACGCCCTCCTTCGGCCCGTCTGATGAGGAGTGAGACATGCCGCGACTCATGCAGCTATAGTCCGGCCTTGAGATTTGCTATTGAACATCCGAAGATGAATTGGAACCGTTGGCTTGTCGATCTGTGGACGCGGACTTGATGTTTATATAGACTCCTTTATTGCGACTGGGAACGAGCAAAACCGCGGCA